>VZTL01016872.1:3173-31066 GCA_013400535.1 Scopus umbretta
AATCTCCTTCCTTTGGCGGAGCTGCCCGCCTGGCAGCTTCTGCCTCCACAGAAGTGCCAACACGGCAAGGTAAAAACAGTATTACAAAACCACTACGTATACCACCATCGAACTCTTCAAACAGTGCTTTTGTAAGCAAAGAAGAAAAGAAAAGCTCCTAGGTTTAGTTTTAAGCTTTAATAAGTAATTTTCTGTATCTTTAAGTCAAAGTAACCCTAACTTGTATGACTGCAGTGTTTTTATTTTTTATCTTATGCACATGTTATGTTGGAGAAAATGTTTACAAAAAATGGTTTCGTTACACTAATGTGCATCACATATTTATGGTTTATTTGAAAGTGATTTTTGTGGGTTTTTTAGTTTTTCATAGTAGTAGTAGTACACTTTTTGTGATTTATAACCCCAAACTCTGCTGATTATAAAGATGCTAAACAATAATACAAAATGACAAACTGCATTAAAATTACTAATCGTAGAGCTGCAAAGCAGACTGGTGACAAGTAAAACACTCAGCCTTTTTTTTGCAGTGCTATCTAACTTGTCTTCTGTGTATTATGGAAATTACTGTTTTTTCCCCGTTTTTCCTTAAATAAAGTCAAATTGACACCTATTGTATGTGGAACGTATTTTGAGTATCTACTGGCTGCAGAAATCAAGCTGCATGTTGCCTAGTTGCATGTGTTTGTAAGAACAAAAGCCTTATTGTCAAATCTCATCATTTCAGAGACTTTGACAATAAACGTGGGCTTTTGCGGGCTTTGTTGTTGTTGGTTTTTTTTACTTAAAGCCCTATCTCCTGGTGCAGTTGCTCTTTTGAGAATTGCCACTTTCTTTTAAAAAATGGAAAGTGAAAAGCTGAGACATTAGCGAGTGTCCGGTGGTTCGGAAAGAAGTTGCACAAAGGAGAGCCTGCCTTGTGAACGTGCCCTCCCACCGCACCGCTTTTGGGCCTGTGATTTTTGCGAGCTGGCATGACTTACTGCCGAGAGCGTGTGATCAAGGGGAATCCTGAGCCAGATTCTTGCACGGCATAAAAGCGTGGCTCCAAAAAACTCAAGGCTTTCTGAGTCGTAAGCCGGGAGTACTGAGCAGGTTTGGTGCAAAGCCGCTGTTTGCCGCTCCGGGGTACTTGTTGGCCTTTGCCCATGTTTTTCCACCATGGGCTGTGTCTGTTTTCTGAAGTGGAGATAAGCAGTAGATGTTTTCTTCCAACTAGGCTGGTCTCTGTGAGAGGAGGAGGAAGTCTGTGTTCCCAGGCTCTGGCCTTTCCTCGCACTTCCATTTGCAGAAAGGCAAGGGATGTGGTATAGGTTGAAAAATGTTTCGAGGTTTCACTTGTTTCCTATGGACAACGGTATCTGAAATCCTCAAGCCCTGCAGTTTTTCTGCTTCCGCAAGCATAGATACTGACTGTGCTTAAAAAACTAGCAGGACCAGACAACTGCTGGTCAGGCCCCTGCCAGCTCCACTCCAGTAGCTGCTCCAGAGCTCCTGGTTTTCTTCAGTCATTCTTGACCTGTTGAGGCTTCTCCAAACATACTGAGCGTGTTTGAGCACCGTAGCTAGTTGTGAAGACAGAGATGAGCTGTTGCTCATTACAGTAAGTAACTGAAAGCAGCAACCCCAGGCATGAGCTTCACAGTGGGCACCAGCAGAGGCAGTACAGAAGATGCAAAACCTTCATGCTCCGGTGAAGAAAGGCACAATTGCAGTGATTTACAGGAAGAAGGAAATAAATAAAAAATGAGAGCATCAGAAACTGAGCAGCTGATCTCATTCCTCCACGGGACTTGTGTAGGTAGCAGTGGTGAGACAGACCCAAATTTGTACCTTGTGAGGGGAGGAGGGATGTACACATGACAGAAGAGAACAAATTGCCCAGCAAAAGAACATGTGCATCTTCAAAATGTAACAACTGCAGTAGTCAAACCAGAGAAAGAAATGATCAAACATCAGAAGGAGCATTTGAAACAATTTTTTTTGAAGCTTTTAGATATGCAAGTTTAATATTAGTAATGAAAAGTGCAGAACACTTACCCATGAGACCTACAAATTAGAAAAGATACGAAGAGCAACAACCCCTCTTCAGGGGAATTGCTTTGCTGAAACACACATGCTAGAGCATTAGGATTGTATAGGACCTTATATGAAAGAGGGAAAGTCTAGTTTTGTGGGCCGCTGCCTCTTGTGCAGAAAGCTTGTTAATTCTTCGGCTTGTATCTATACCATGGTCTGGGATGAAGCCTGTAATATTGCTAAAAAGAGACTGAAGTTGTTGGAGAAACAACTTCAAATGCAAGAAAAGAGCCTATGGCGGAGACGGGACTCGGCACTGTGCATTTAACACGGGACTCTGCCATATCAAAATGGTCCAAGGCAACACATTTGCTAGCAGTAACGAGAATGTGTTTCCACCTTGGTGTCCAGTGCCCTGTTACCCACCCTTAGCATCTGCAGCATCTCAGCCCAAAGCCGTTTCTCTCTTCTTCCAACACCACTGAAGAAAAATCAGCTTGTGCAGTATTACTTCTGTAAGCACTTGTCATAGCCAGCCTGTTGTATTTGCTGCAGGCTTTTACTTTGCCTTAAAACCACAGGCAGTCCAGCAGGGAAGTTATCCTGGGAACTTAACTGTGAGAAGGCTTGTTTTGCTACACGAGGAACGTGCCTTATGGCCAAGATTACACCTGCACATGAGGGGAGCCCCTTGCCTGCTGGGCTATTTTGGTGCATGTAAGGGACGCAAGGTCAAAGAGCCGTGTGTGCCCAGCAGCTGTAAAAATGTTCGCTGCAGCTCTCTTCAGTACGCGCAAATTCATTGTTGAGCTCCAGCACCCAGATGTTCGCCTATTTCCAATGCATTAAAGCCAGGAAAGGTGGTAACAACTGTCTTCTTTTGACTTCACCTCCTTTTTTAAGAGGTGGTTTTTTAACACATCGCAGTGTTGGCGCCTCTCAAGGAGGTGTGGAAGCGCAGGATCAGGTGCCAGTATTGCTGCCTGGGCTGCTGTGGAGGTTACTGGTTGGGGGAATTGAAGGAGAACATCAGGTAATTGCAGGCACTTAATTTTCACTCCCCAATCATGTGGCTCCATGCAGCATATGCTCTGATAAAGGGTAAAAACTCTGCCTGGAAATGCCAACCATCTTGCTCTGTCTCCCTATCTCCCTGATTTATCCCACTCTTGTTCTAAACAGTAATAAACTAGGGAGAGAAGTAGGGAGGAAGGTGTTTTGTTGTTTAAGAAAATAAATCCCCAACTTGGTAAAAGTATGCCCATTCCTGCTGAGGAAATGACAGGTTGGTTTTTTTTTTTTTTTTCCTTTTGTTAAATTGTAACAGGATTCATTTTAACTCATTCTCAGGCTCTTGTGGTTCTATGGAGTAAATATGTGGCATGGGAAAGTCAGATGAATTTGTTCCAGCTGCTGTACACAGCTTAAATTTTACTTGCCCTCTGTGTTTATTGCACAACCTCATGTTTGTCGTTCAGCGTAATTTTTCCATTAAAAAGCATTACCACACTTCCATTTTCTTTTAATATTTGCATCTCCTAAGCAATTTTGTCCACGCCATATTAGCCATGGAAAAAATGCTTTCCTGGCTGTGAAACAACAGTTGGAGTGAAGGGGTTGTAAAATACTGTTTGCCTTGGCTGTTGTGGCAGGGAGATTAGACAATTTTCAGGAGAGTCGCATTGGTATAGTTAGCAAGACTCTACTCTTACAAACAGGCAAAGCGGAAAGACTTGAGGAGAGTAAACGATGTGTTCAGGAGCTTTTAGTGAGTCATAGAGATAGTAAGAAAACAGATTTTAGTTTTTCATCTCAGCCATTAAACAACTTTAGCCCCTTGGCATACAGCTGCCTCCCTTGGTTTTTGATGAAGGCGATAGAGGGTAACCCACACAGTTGCTTTCCTGGGCCAGATATTCATACTTACTAACCTTTGCCAATTCAGACAGAAAGCCATTAGCAAGGCTAGACCTGTGTGAGAAAGAAAAGCGTAGAGGGAATTTGTGTTTTCCTCTTCTATTTTGCTGCAATGATTTTACCAAATTTTTCACCAGGGCTGAGCATACACGTGCATATACATGGTATAGGGCATGCCTGCTTGCAACAAGGAGGGGTCCTGGGTTTTGGCAACTCTGGGTCTCCTACTGATGGTGCCACGAGGCAGAAAGTGGACCTGGGTCCTCCTAGGAGAGCCTTGTCAAGAGCCTTGTCAACTCCACCGCAGGCTTAAGGATTTGTTTAACTTCAAACATAACACAGACATAATCTAACCTCTGTTCTCCCAAGTACTTAGTTGTGTCCTAACCTCTACCTAATGCTTAAATGTAGTCCCAAACGTGAATGTGGACTTCCTATCAATGGATCCTACCATGGTGCAAAGACTACAGCTGGCAGAGCCAGGCTTGTGTGTACATATGAGTGCTGTGACCTAAGAACTGGCATGCTGGGCTTCATTAAGTCCCAAACCTACCCAAATCAAATCAGAAGAACTTCTGGAAAATTCATATGGAAATTTTCTCGCTGTTTCAGTAATGAAATTAACTGAAAGATAAGAAGAGAGCACAAACTGGCATAGGATGTTAAAATGCAAAGTATGTAATTATAGACTCACAGTTGTAATGACTCTAATGGATATCAGAGACAAGTATAAAAGGAGAATAAATTATTTCAGGGCATAAAGAATCTGTTCTGGGTAATTAAGCTGCAATTATCATTACTATGCTGCTACGATAGGGTTTTTTTAACTAATTTTTCTAAAATGGAATAATGCAAGTTAAGCATGAATTCATCCATTATCTGCCATTCAGATAAAAACATTTTTCTGGTGCTTTTCAAAATGTGCCAGTGGGACAGATCTCAGTTTTACACTAGTGAAAACACCAGGGATTTTTATGATGTGATTTATTCCATGTCACACAGCTGTTCAGTGGCATCATTTAAACTCAGGCTCTGTGAAATGCATAAACCCATGACTACCACCAATCCTGTAAGCCAGCAATCATGTTCAACAGAGTTCTTCATGTGCTTCAGATGAAGTGATTTGGTAAATTGGTATTCCAGGCCTTTAATTCAGAGCAACGATGGCAGAGTTAAGAGCAGCCAACAGCGTTCTTGGTTCAATCCACAGTGCTGAGATGGCTGAACGTGGGAATCAGCTGTTGAAAAGTTTCAGTTTACAATATTGAGAGCAATGGTCATTGGTGTCACCTTGCTGTAAAAGGGCCCTTGTAAAACATGGCAGGTCAGCAGCTGGATAATCTGTAAGCATCTGGATTTGCCTATGTGCGGTGTGTGAAAGACCAGTAGTCCTGCTCATGAAATCAAAGACCTGAGATGGCGGTGGCATTACAAGCGATGAGCCAGAAAGGCAGTGGGCCACCTTCTCTCCACCTAAAGGCACTGAAGACTTTGCAGCTGGAGGGTAACTCTGTGCTGGTACCAATGTACAAACTCGGATGTTACAAGTGACAACACAAAATTCAGCTGGAGGTTGACGTTGCCTATATTGCATGGTAACCCACACAAAGGAGCAAGGAAATGAATTCTAGGTTTGCTCCTAGCACTGTCCCTTTATGAATGACCCAAGGTAGTTAGGGATATTTACAGAGGGATTACTCCGGGTCCCTAAAACCTGGCTGCTGCTAAAGAAGTGCTGGGGCTCCCAGGGTGATGGGGGTGTCTCAGATACCATGGACATCTGGAAGGGAACCACATGCTTGGGTTTAGGTACCTTAACCCATCAGAGGTTTTAACGCGTTTGTCATGACGCTGAACTCCTCAGTCAGGGCTTGTCATCCATTGCGTGTGTTTGTGTACTGCCTTGCGCAACTTAACCAGTTGATGCTGTAATACAAACCTGTAGCAAAAGGATTTTTTTTTTTTTTAAATGCTGAAAAATTGGAGAATACCAGGGTTTAATGTTCCTAACTTAAACTTAACCCAGACATCTCTTACTACTGCTCAACACATTTAATTACATTTATAGACTTTTCTTGAAGTGCCATACTCACTCCACAACAGATGGTCCTCCTGGGAGTGATACGCATTCAAAAACTCTTTTTACCATCATTAATTAGTTTGGAGCCTTATGTGTATCTTACTTGGTGTCATCCAAAGTGCTCGTTTTCTCATAAATTATATCAACTCAGTATGGTTCACAATTACTAATGAACTTCTCTACATTCCTGTAAAGTGAGGAAGGGTTATCATTAGAAGCATTTTTTTTCCTGTTATCCTAACTTGAAATAAGGAACCAAAGGTTAGATTTTTTATGGAAGAGAATTTAAAAAACATTTTGTTTCAGAAAAGTCGAAGTGAAACATTGCAGTATCTGGTCAAAACTTATTTCTTCACCTCTAATAACTGTAATATTTTGCTTGCTGTCATAACCACCAACATATCTTCATGTTAACTATAATTTTAATTTTAAATGTACTTTCATGTTGCTCCCTGCATCCATCATCCCTATATGCGGTGCTTTTTGAACGGACAGCTTCTCTCATGGTCCAGCTCACAAAGTTTGTCTCCGAAGGAAATGTGTTACATCAAGTTACATTTATGTTTTTGAGGGGCTGGGTATACCTATAAAAAACCATGTGCTGGGTGAGAGAAGGTGCTGATAGGTAAATGCTTTATAAATGTTACGGCTTCTATTAAGTATTTCGGAGTGTATTGATTAAATAAAATATTCTGTCTCAGTCAAACTGACCTCAGACAGAATTGACCTCTCAGCTTCCTTGATTGGAGTACATGTATTTCACAAGACCAGCATTTTTCCCATGGGAAGTATCAGTTAAATGGCAAATTAATTTTCTGATTAAAAAGGAAAATGCATAGGCCCCTGCGATTTTTTTATATGAAGAACTGAAGCAATGTTTTGTCCAGTTGGCCAGAGTTTTTTCTTGTGAGCTGCCCCGTGCCTTGCTATCTGCCCCAGGTGAGAAGCCCCTTGTTGCCTTCAGGCCATGGCACCTGCAGGTCTCAGCTGCAGACTTGTGGAAAAACAAGTGCCAGTTGCACATATTTTGGGTAGGTGCCTGGGAATGATGGTTTATGTTAGAACAACTGAGATTTGGCAAGAGGAGGAAAGCAACAACAACCCAGAGACTCTGCCAAGCAGGCAAGCCCTTCTTGGATGCACTAAACACAAGCAGAGAACAAGTCCTTTGAGTTCAGCCGGCCGCATCTCCCACTCACTGAGGGAAAAGAGAACTTGTGGTAGATGGCTGTTAGAGAGGAATAAGCTGGTTGTTTCCTGAGGAAAAACAATGTGCCCAGTAGAACAAAGGGAGGTTTAGGTTGAAAAAGAGGAGAAAGGGCAGTTGCACTGTGCTATAAAACCAGTGTCTACAATGGGGCCCTGACTTCTGGTACCTGTTTCTCAGGGTTGTCTTTGGAAGATGATTTACTCACTGCCTTTAAACATGTGTCTTCTGCCTCAAAGTGCAAGGTGCATACCTTGATCTTTCTTTTGTGAAGACAGTGCAAAATAGATTTTTCCACAAATTCTGCTTGGGGGCTTTTAAAGAGTGATTCATTGCCTCACTGATGACATGGGAGGTGGGCACAACCCCTCATGCCACAGCATGCGGGCAAAAGGAGTAGATCTCCTTGTTGCATATGTGCATGTGTCTACAAATCAAACAGAGCATTATTCAGCGCTGTTGTTCACAGTTTCACAGAGAAAGTCTCACAATTGTGGTTCTTAACTGAGATCCATCCAATATATTGATCCTCTGGACTCAGTTTGCAGCTGAGATTCATTGCAGCAGAATATTTGTTCCTAAAAGACCAGTCAGAACAGAGGGTCTAGAAAGTGACTATCATTTAAAATGGTCCCTACAGGTGTTTCCCAGTCAGAAGTGTTGTCTGGAAGTGGATTCTGCAGGAACTTGGATGGAGTGTAAACCAGAAGAAATCTGGAAATCTCTGCTCCTCTCTGAAGAACATTGCACTCCAGGTACCTCAGGACAATGAAAAGTCAATTCAGGTGAACTGTGAGGAAATGGGCAATGGAGAGCTGCCTTCTGCTTGTAGAAGGTGGTGAGCTCCATCTCCTGCTCTCTGATTTTTATGCACCCCGTGACCACAGTACAGCCAGGGATCACACTGCTGTTACTTCCAAACCTGTCTGTGGGTTCTTCTACGCACCAAGGCAAGGGAGCAGATGGCCCCTTTCAAACATTCTGGGATGTTTGTAGATCCCAGTAGATCCTGAGATCTACTGATTTCTGCTCCTGCAGGATAGACAAACCTCCTTCACCAGACCCTTTGGAGCCACTGCTGGTGGGGGTCTGGCCAGCCCCTGGCCACAGAGCGACACCAGCAAGCCCACCTGGGCCTTTTCTGGCCCTTGTTATGGAAGGTGGTGCTTTTAGACTCATGTGTTTCGGTCATCTCTTTATGCAGGACTGCCACAGTGGGTGACCTAGGCTGGGGTAAGGGATCTGCTTTTGCCACTCAGTGGCGACTCTGAGGTGAGCCAGGCTGGGCCTATTCCCGCTGGCAGCTCCGCCACAGAGAGTAGGAAGAAGAGCAAAAGGTCATGAAAATGAACAAAGTGAAATTGTTGATCTCTTTTTGCCCCACTTCTATAAATAGAACCGACCCTTTTAGTTTCAGTTTTAGTTCTAGTCATGGAGAGCATCGTGTTCTCATTCCCATTGCTGAAATGGCTAAAATGGCTCTTAGGTCTTCTTCCCATTCCTTTGCGATAACAGCATTGGATGGAGGAAGACGTGATTTCCCAGTGTCTGGGAGACGTCTGCATGGCGAGGCCAGATATACAAGAGCTCAGGTTTCTCTCTCAACACGCCTAGGAGCGGGAGCAGGGACACCAGGGACTGCACACCAGCGAAGCTGGGGTTGGATGCTGCCCACAGCTGTGCCCCATAGCTGGAGGATGCAGAGTCTGGGGAGGCTGGTGAGGCTTTTACACCTGGTGCTGCACCTTGGGACTTGCCAAGCTGGGTGCCACCAGCTGTGGGAAGCTCCCTGCAGCAGATCCCACTGCTTGGTGTGACCTGACATTTAGGATCATTCCACACTTGGCTGCATCTGCTGCAAGAGAAGCAAGCAGCTTTCTTCCCTCTGGCAACCATGCCTTTAGGGCCTGCAGAGCTGGTTAACTTTCAGAAGTTTGAGAGGCCTGTATTTTTGCAGCAGCTGTAAGTTCAATCTTATTTGAGGAAGCGTTATTGGACCCATTCCCTCCTCCTTTTCCCTGCTTTTTCCCTTTTTTCTGCTGTCTGTCCTTCCTTCCTTTCTTAAGTAGCTATCATACTTCTGTTTCTGCCCAAAGCAATGTGTCTTGCAATGTAATGCGTAGAAGCAACACACTGGAGATTTCTTCAGTGGATCCAGCTATGGCGACTTCTAGCAAATACGTGACTGTGTGGTATTGGGACTGCATTTCTGCACTGCCGCGTAACTGTGCGTGTATCCCAGTGCAAACTGTCCCACAATGGGCAGACACTGCAACATTTAATCAAACAGCTTTGGGCTAATATGGAAATCTGTGCAAATAACAGAGTATTTGCACAAAGGGATGAAGCTGCAGAAGAGGTTTTGAACAGGCCAAATCCAAATCTTGCTTTTAAATTGGCCATCTGTTTGCAAAATGTATATCAGCAAATGCTATAATTTCATGTACGTGACTTGGTTTCAAGTTGACCGTGGTAACTCTGAGGCTTGACTAATGAAATTTTGTAATAGCCGTCTTCACTACTTGCTCTGGAAAGCATTGTCTGTGCCAGCATTTCTCAAACACCAAATGCAAAGGCCTAGAAGTTCCTTTTGGATTTGAAATACAGTGCTATTAAGCAAGCCCATTTTGCAAGTTCTAATCTCACTCCAGGAAACGCCGTTCTCGCAAAGAGGTGACCATCAGAAAAGTGCATCCAGTTTCCTTCCAGGAAGATCTGGGCTGAGCTCATGTCTCTCAGCACGAATGCTGAGTGCTTGCTGGCACACAGGACAGGTTCTTGTGGGAGTTTTGTGCCATGACAATAGAATGGGAGATGCTCAAAAATCTGAAGTTTGCAGAGGCAGTGGCAGTAAATATTTTTTGGAGGTTGTAATGGGTCAGAGATAAAAAACTAGCATGTGTCTTTGTCAGGTGAATAACACTGATGCTGTGCATGTAAATACTTCTAATCACAATGCACTAATCACTGCTTCTTGCAGTATCTCAACCACTCTGCATGTTGCAAATAATTCATATTCTTTCTTTCACTTTTTTTTGATGAGCACATTAAGATAGCCAACTTCAAACCACAGTCTAGAGAGGTTCCCATCTCAAGTAAAGAAAGTTTCATTGCTATTTCACAATAAGAGTTTTCGCACAGGCCATGGAGACTTGAGAGTTGCTTGGGGCTGGCGGTTTTGTTATCAGTGTTTATGGTACTTGTAAGCATGCAGGTATGAAAAGGCTGCGAATCTCATCCTGGAATGTTATAATGATGACTGCATTTATTCTCAGATTCATAAGATTTTAACATTTAAGCCTACGCTAAAAAAGCCTCCAAGAAAAGCAAAATTTCATTTACCCACAGTTAAAAGGCAGTTTAATTAATTCTAGCACTTGGGATTTCTGTTGTGGTTTCCCTAAAGTAGGGAGGCTCTTCCTGGAAGGACCTTTGAGGTCACTGCTGTACTGCTGCTTTGATGATTAGTTCAGGTGAACTCCTAGTAACAGCAGGGAACGATCCTTTTCCAGTAGAAATACAGTACATGTTAAGTGTACAGTCTTAGTCTTATATATAGAATGTAGTCATCTCCTTACAATATGTTTTTAAGATGTATTGTGGCAGCAAATTTCAAGAGAGTGAGCTTTTAACCATGCACTCACTTGTGGCTCCTTGTTATTTTCCCCTTCATACTTGCCCGAGATTGGTGGGACAACACTGCCTGAAGAAGCTGGTGGGGAACAGCCTCTAAAAGAGACATTGGGTAAGAATGGAGACGTCCTCTTCATTTCTCCTTTAGCTTCTTCCTTTTGTCCCTTCAAAAAAAACCCCAAACATCAAAAAACCCAAAGGTTTTGTCTAAATGCTATCCTTTAAATGTGTTAGGAAACCATTTTGATGTCTTCATCTATTAAGAGATTAAAATTCTCACTTCACTACACGTAGAAGCTTCAGCCTACTTCAGCTGAGTATGATTTGAGTCTCAGATCCAACCAGTTTGGAAAGTCATGGTGCTTAATTTTGCTGAGGAGAGCAGGCAAGCACTTGATATATTGACTTGATGAGCTGTTCACAGTGTGCTACGGCACCCAGACACTGGCCAACCCTTTCTGCTTTCAGCAGAATGCATTGGTAATTGGATTTCTTCATGATTTGAAACAGATGGTTTGTAGTCCATTTTGCTATCATTTACCAGAGGGGTCCCCTTGAGCTACAATGATCTCGTATTTTGTTCTCTGCTAAGTTTCTGATCTCCAGGTGTAGTAACTAGCATGGCTGTTATTTCTCAAGTACTGTAAAAATGCGAGTGTATGATGCCACATGTTAATCTTAAAATAGCACAAGTGTGAATGTCGGCAGCTTTTCACATAGATGCACTGCACTTTTTATGTTGCTTTACTTTTTATAGTTTTATATTGCTATTTTATTGCAAGAAAATTTATATTAATCTTACTTACGATATTTAAAAGAAGTTGCAGGGAAATGAAAATGCTGCCTAAATAAACCCTGTCTAGAACCCTAGACTCTTCCTCATTGAGAGACTATGTCTGAATTGTTTAGGCTTCACAACAAGACCTGGACTTGAGCAAACTCGTTTGGCCATGGTTGACTGGGGTTTCCCCCTTTGGCTGGTACAGTGTTGAGACAAGTAGTCCTGAGACAGTGTCACATTCAGATTTTGTCAGTCCCTAGGTTTGAGGTTGTTTAGGCCAAATGTCTCAGTTTGGGTCATCTCTATTTAATCTTTTTGCATAAGGTTTTGGGAGTATGTGGACAATCGAATGGACTTATTTTCCCCTTTAAGTCTGTGCTGGTGTGTTGGGTTTAATTAAACTGTTGGACTGAAACATTTATTTCATCACTGTTGGGAATTATTTTTAAGAAGTGATGTATTTGAAGGCATATTTAAAGAAACTACGGCATACTTGAAGCGAACAGCGTGTGATGTGTGATATGTGATAGGATAGGCGGGAACAAGCAGCTAAAAACAGAGCTAGTTAAGTTAGCAATGTAACTGCCATTGTGCACAGACAGATGGGTACCAGCTGTCTTTTTGGTAGATATTAAGATATACTGTATGAACTGAGGAAGAAGAATGTACTTTAACTGAACACTGTTAACCTTGTAGAATAAAAAAGATCCCTGAAAACCTTCATGAAACCTAGATTTTTTTTTTTTCTGAAATAAGTAGGGCCATATTTGGTGTAAAGTGTATGTTTTTCTTTAATATTAAAATGGGAAAATACTTCAAGTTGTTTCAGTCTCTAGTGCTGCTGAAAAACCTCTGGGTACATGATAAAATGGATATTTATTGAGTATCTGAGATGGGGAAAGGAACTGTTATTTTTAGAGCCAGGCAAAAATGATACATGGCTTCTTTTTGTTGAAATGTTGATTGACTCTTTCACAAAAATAAAACTGGCAGCAGACCAAAAAGGTACAAGACCACCCATTAGAAAGCATTAATTTTGTATCACATATTTAAACTTGACAAAGTGGAGAGAACTGTTCCATTAAAAAAAAAAACCCAAAGAAACATGAGAAGAATGAAGAGCCAGGGCTGAAAGGAGAGGTAAGTGAAATACTGATGTGACAAATCGCACTGTGTGTCCGCTGCTGCAGCTGCCTTCCCTGCTGTACTGGCATTCATAACGCAGTTAGATTTGGATGGATGCACAGCCACTGATTCAATATTCATAACCTTACCAGCAGGAATCTTTATAGAACAGGATATTCCTTCGACTCCAGCTGTTGGAAGGAAATGTAATATAGGAAACTCAGTGTATAATTTTTGTAAAAAAACCCAACAATCTGCCTTGATACCTCATTATGTTGAGTAGGTCATGCTACCACCCAGCCTAGCTAACAAGAGCTGGGTCATATTTAGGACAATATTGACATGCCTGCCATTCACGTTAACCACCATGTTGCGGCTCTCAGCACTTTTGCCTGGACGTCAGTGATGACTGAGGCCATCAAAAGGAAACACTTCCCACATCCAACAAAATTAGAGAAATGTAGCTTGGAAGCATCCCACAATGTGGAACAAATTCCTTGTTATATTTGTTGGGAGAAAAAACATGCAGGTAATGTCAGTCGTAACAGAAGTCCTGCAGAGTGTCATAATTAGTACTTTGAGCCAGGATTCCCAAACTCCCATATCCTAGGGACTGCAGGAAAATTCAAAAAGCTACATCAACAGGCCACATTAAACTTCAAAACACGAGTGATTACAATAGCCATTTGGCTTGGTATCTTCCAGGACATACTTCCAGAAGCAAATTCTAATAGTTCTTGGGTGCTTTCCTCTCATCTCATTCCCCAGCATTGGTGACTTGCTCCAGCTGAAAACTGGACCAGCTCAATGAGGGTGAGCTTTTTGTTGTCAAGTGAGCAGCAAACTTATCAGAGTCAACTTTGTAAAGAGGAAGCAAGTTGAAGCCTCTCAATGTGTGGCAATTCTTCCGGAACAGGGCAGGCAACACGCAATCTGGGACGGCCCCCAGGGACAACAGACCAATGAATACTTACACGAAAATGTTGCCTAAGTAAATACAGTCACAGGGCCTTATTTCACAAGCATGTCTTCCTATTACTTGAGTAGTAATAGGATGCTTTTTGTACGGTCAGCTCTGGGTACCTTATGGCTACCTCACTCACCTAGAAAACCTGAGATCTACAACTTCATGAGTCAGAGTGCAAAGCGTGAGGTTCAACATGAAATGGAAGCAAGGGCTGAATTGTTTTCAAACATGAGGTTGCCCTCGGGGCATATCTACATTTTCAGCTCCGCATTTGTGCTGGAGCTCCATATGGTTGCGTGAGTAGTGCATGTACAGTACATTTTGTTCTGCAATCAGTGTCCACAGGTTTCATTTCATTATGACCCGCATGAACGCAGACTGCCTTTAAGTGCTGTGTGTTCTGGTCAGCTGTCCCATCAAACATTGCTCCAGCACCATCCTGGATGTTTTCAGGAAACCTGTGCATGTTCCGCACTGTGCCCTAGAAAGCACCGGACATGTTGGGCCTGCTGGTGTCATTCTTGCAACTCCACCACTCCTGCAAAGGTGTGCCTTTTTAAAATTCTGCCTTCTTGTGTGAAGAAAGCCTTGATGTACATTGTGGTCTTTGCAGTCAGGCATATAAACAGGGGACTGGTGAGTAGCTGAATCTGAAGGTAATGAGAAAGAGGTAAGCAATCAGCTAGTCCTACCTGTGGAGCTGGGTCAACCAAAAGTAGGCACGGGGGCACCGTGCTGGGTGTCAGAGGGATGGGATGGCAGAGAACGACCTCTATTACATCAAAAGCCACTTGCCTCGGGCTGTGGAAAGAGCTTGCTGCAATGGTCTGTCAACATGAGAACCTGTGTATGTAGCCTTTGCTCTTTGCAAATTTGCTGTCTGTTGTTTGCTAACCCACTTAGTAGATAATGATGATGCATGACAGGGGAATGTGCAATGCCACCATAAAGTGTCTTTGCCCAGCACTAAGACAAAGTGGCAAAGAGGAAGTTGTTCGTGACTAGACACAGGCAGACTTCTGGGGCTGCACAGTGCTGGATTCAACCGGTAGGAAGAGAATAAAGGGCACAACAGAAAACATTGTTACAGAACTTTTGAAGTTTGTATTACACATACATGTGGTTCTGGCTGTCCTACCTCAAAAGTGGTATAAAATTACAAAATGTACACACATGGGCAGCAAGAATGCCAGAGGACCCAGAGATATGTCCCCTAAAGCAAGGTTAGATACTTGATAGCACAGAGAAGAGATGGCAGTTGGAGGATATGATCAGGGCTAGAGGCTGGAGGTATTCCAGATTCCTGGAAATGAGGTGGTGTTGCGATCCATCCTTTCTGGAGGCTCTGAAAGATCTTAATTGCTGGCTGCCAGAAAATACAAGAGGGAAAAGTTACACTACATGTGCCATGCTCTTACGTCTCCTTAAACATCGGCTGCAGGTTACAGTCAAGACCAGATACATGGCTACATGGACTTTCAGTCTGACCTACTGTGACTGGTCTGACATTCTTATGGTTTCAGATTCCCCAGCGGTCATGGATATTTCTCTGTGATTCTTGCAGTTGGACTTGATGATCTTAGTGGTCTTTTCCAACCAAAACAATTCTACAATCCTGTGATTCTATGGTCCCTGACTGTTGGATTGCCTATGAAGGGTCATAGGGTCTTTAGAAGATCTGGAGGTGTTTTCTACTACTCTGTTTGTTAAGAAGCTTTTTCCCATACATATATGTCTTGCTTTTTCTCCTGATAGGTCCAGAACACTTTTTGAACCTGATAGGTCCAGAACACCAGGACAAAAGGTCCCAAACACCTTTTGTTCTTGGCTTACAAAGCCTTTTACTAGCAAAAGAGTTAACTATTTCCTGAGTAAGCTGTAGTGTGTACATAGGTGTATACATGCACACAATGAAGCATGCATTTGCAGGACAGAAAAGTAAAGACAGGGTCTTGTGATCAAGGTTGAACATTGATGAGAAACATCTTCATATCATGAGAGCTACTGGCTCTGATGTGGGCAGCCTTCATGAATGAACAAGGTACGTGGCTGAGAGGCATCTCTACAGTGGTGCAAAGATGGAGAATGATACAGTTGAATTCCTTATGGTAACAACAGCCTCTCCTGCATTTGTGCACTGTCCATCTTCTGTGTCCTGGCTCTACTTCTGCTCATGACCTACCTTTTACTGTGGCTGTATCAATACGTAACTTACCTCTGTACAAAATAAAGCTTCTTTTAACAGCAAAGGACAATAAAGCCCCCTCCCCCCAAATATGTGATCTCATTATAGCAGCCTGGGCATGACTGATAAGGGCGCTGAGAAGACAGAGGTCTGCAGAGAGGTGAGGGTTCTGGAGGAGAGCAGGTCAAGAGATGGACAAGAACACACGTCAGAGGCACAGCAGAACTTGGCTCAGAGTGCAGGTGAATTTACATCCACTTTACTGCAGGTGAACTCGTCCCCTGTCTAGAAAGGTCTGTTTCTGAAAGGGACTTCATAATGTGCATAAAATACTACAGGGTTTGCAATCCCTGCATTTAGTTTATTGAACATGAAACAGCTGAACCCAAAGCAACTTGAATTTACCCATGACAGATCCTGAGTCAGGCATAAGCCCTGTTGAAAGCACAGCCTCTTTAGTTCATTATTGCTCCTATGCACCAATTTCTGATGAAAACCCCTCTTACAAAAAACATCAAAGTTAGCACATTAACAGAATCCTTTCCTCAAGGTGCTGTTTCTTCATCTTCTCAGAAAGCGCAGCCTCAAGGAACAAATCAGCCAGGCACTTTTGTTCATTACAACATTACAAGGTTTTGAAACACTCATTTAAGTAGAGTGTTAAAACTGGTGACTGCTTACATTGTTAAGAAAACACAGCATATCTCCCTTTGGTAGACTGCAGTGCCAGAAAATGTCAGACCTTTCCTCTGTTTCACCAAGCCTTCAGAAATAAGAATAACTTAATGATTTGAGGAGATACTAGAAAAATCATTGTCTTCTGTTACAGCAGTGATTCTGGAAAGTGAAGAAGTAAATTTATCCTAAGATGAAGAGACAAGTGGCCTGAGCAAGCTCTGGAGGGTGGCATCCTAGTTCTGAAGGCTCTGTGAATGCCTAGCTGCAGAGGCCCTGCAAGAAGCTGTCAGCCTCTAATAAACATGGTATCACCAGAAAACTCATTAATGGATTTTCACCTAAAATGACACAGCACTGCTGCTACTGATTTTTTAATGTTGTAGACTATATAAATACTATTTAATGTAGTCCTTGGGTTCTCACTATACATGTAAGCGTCACTAAAATGCTATTAGCTGTGTTACTAATAAGTAAACTTTTTCTGGCTGGTGTTTTGCTGTGAAATAGTTTTGAGTTTCTGCAAACATTTGCCAGTTTACACTAAACAGTTTTGGCCAGATTACTCTGGTGTCCCCTGGCTAGCACAGCCAGCATCCTGTAGCTGTTCCACTTTGCATGGGGCAATGAAAAAACAGACAGCACAGCAGGAACAGAAATCCTGCAGGGCTTTAATTTCCACCCTTCTTTTGGGGACTTTTGCAACTGAAATACAACCCTTTCCTCTCAGCAGGTGGCAATCTCTATATTTCTCCATGTATGGATGCATATATGTCTCTCTTTTTTTTTTCTTTCTCTTTGTCTCAATCTACATATCAAAAGAGAGAGAGAGTTTCTAATGAGTCTGAAAATTACCAAAATTACCTTGGAGTGCCAAGGTGTATGTGCCTTCTTACTTATCTCTTATCTCCGGGATTTCTCTTGGATATTTTAAAATCCAGCAAAAGTTCCTGTGACTTCTGCATGGGACATGTAGTTACAACCCTCTCATCTGAGGCCAGTTTCATAAACACGTTGTGAAACAGGCAGCAGCTCTGAACCACTGAGGAGCAGCAAGATACACTATGGCTGAGTGCCGTGTCCTTGCTGTGCAGAGCTGGCCAGGTGCAACTTCAAGGGAGCCAACTATGGTTTAAGGTTCCAAACAGTGCTGCCATATCATTATGGTATTAAATGGTTAAATTCTGTTCCCCATTTTTTCTTTTGTTCCCGTAACTATGGTATCAAGCCAAGAGCCGTATCAATTATTCATACATCCTGCCGAAACCACTGTCCCTGGGAAGCCTATTCACAAGAATTTGCACATTAGTCAAAATAGCAACTTGTAAAGGTCCTGAGACTTTTCAGCTTTCCTTGAAGACAAGGGGAAGGGCTCTGAATTTATGAGGAGTTCAGGTTTGATGAGCTCTCCTTAAAGTAAGTGCAGGCCTCTGCTGGGTCCCCAGTGAAAAAAATGCCTCTGAGATAACAGATCCTGGAAGCTACAGTCAGAAGGACCAAAAGGGATGTCAGTTTTGTTGGGAAGGAAGCTCATGGATGTTTTGAAGGAAAAAAATTATTTTTCCTTGCAATCTTTCACTGAAGTTACCCAAATTTTCCCGCAAATGGTAAACCCTCGTGTTGGGTTCTCTCTACTTCCAATTAACCAAGTCTTAATGAACGCTCTTCCAGCTTGTGAAAATCTGAACATCAAAACAGTATTGTTGTTAAAATCCCTTATTTTTCTTTTCAAAATAGAATTGTCAGCAATGATTTAAACAAATAACGTTAAATATTATCTTGACTTCCCATCATGTGTAAAATCCTCCCAAAGTCTTTAAAAATCAGTTACTGAAATGATGAGTTCCCTTTTCAGCTGGTACAGAACATCATGTGCTGGAGAAGGGCTTAGCTTAGTGCACTTGAAGGCTGAAAGCCTCCTAATATTAATTTGGCTGCCCCATGTGTGTTTGTACTCCTGTTGCATGGTCAGCCATTACGAATATAACAGAACCCTCCAAGTTCAGCTGATGGTAACTGTCTTTATTAAAACAAATCTGTTCATTAACCTGAATGGATGGTACAAAATCTTACTTTCTTCAGTGCTTCACAGTCCTTGTGCACCAACTGAACAGATAAATAGAAGATAAAAAGAAAGACTAAGCCTACCTCATCTTTATTGCAAGCAAATGTGATCTTGCAGCATCACTTTAGGTTGCACCTGCATTTCTTTAGGAGGAAAACAGTGATGTTGGGTTTAGCTCTTTGTCTTCTGGACTGACTTGATTTCTTCTGATTCCTGTTTTCAAATATGCTGATTTTTTTCCAACATTAAGAAGCAGTATCTGTTGCATCTATTTATTTGTTATTCATTTATTTGTAACCCCTCTTCCATTATATCACTGATCTAGACCAAGTCTATCTTGCCTTATCTTTTTCTCAAGCTGCTCTTGATGCCAGTCAGAATTGCTGACCATCGTGACACTAAACACAGGACAAGTATTAAGGAAGAATGCCAGGTACAACTGAAACTTTGGTGTCTTTATTTCCATACCATCTGTACCTTCATATGTTTTGCACTGTGTCCTCCACCCCCGCCCCCAAAACTCCTATGACAATGAATTACACATCAATGCAGTGGAGTAGGAAAGAAATACCTTGGATAACTGTATCCACTAAGTGTATTTCATACTCCTGCTTCTTAAAAGAAGCACGTGAAATAGACTTATGTGTCAGAAGGATGGTAAAACTAAGATAAATGAGAAGATTTACTGCCTGCATTAAATAAATGATGCCATCCTCTCGGTGAGACAAAGATTTCATTCAGAAGCATGCAATAAAAATGAATGGTTAATATTACCATCGCAGTACATCTACAGTAGTGTATGATCCATACCGGCTCAATTTTTCCCTAATCATAGGACATATATTTGTCACTGTTTTTCATAGCTATGAAGTTACTTTTTATCAATTAAATTTAAGTTCAGCTAACAAAAAGGCAATCATGAACAAAAATCTTTGTCATCTGTTTTTTTCTTTGCTTCTGGAATTCCCTTTCTGCTGGGTTGGCTGCTTAAACCAAGCACTGTAACTGGCTTACAAATCTTATGTTGTCCCTATTGTACTGGCTCATGTAACTGACTTCTTGCTCCTCGACTGGACGTGGTGCCTCCCCTGTCTACTGTTACCATGGGCTTTTTGTAATCACTGCTGTGTTTTTAAATCCCTCTATGCTTTTCATATGCAAGACCACAGAGCAGGTTATGTTACTTCATATATAAAAAGACTGATCATGATTGCAAGCAAACACTGTGATTTGGGAAGTGGAGGGGAAAAAAAATAAGCTACTCAGCAATCTCAGGTTTGCTTTTTTCTGGCATGTCCCTAGTGCCTCTACTGACTCACTGCCTGTGGTGTGAGAAGATGCCATAGCTGTGGGAAATGTCTCCCCACTGTCCTCCTCAGCATCTTTAGCTCCCAGTCAGCCCCACTGGTCAGCCCTGACATGATGAGTGACCATGTTGGTGCTGCAGCTTTGCCTAAAGCCTTGCACTGAGGCATGGTAGATAATGTATGCTGTAGGCTTACTCCCTCTGAGCAGTGGGGATGGCTGGTAACTCGGGGAAGTGCTCAAGCTGAGTTGCAAGTTGGGGGTCACCTGCCTTGCCAGTCAGCATCTGCAGATCTGCAAAGAAGTACACATGCATCCATGCTTGCATTTCAGGAGTGACCCTACTGGTTTCACTTGCAGCACGTAATTATCAACATCTGAGGCTTTACACTAGTGAAGCCACTATTTGACACACCATGAACAAAATTCAGCATATCTACACATAACTTTATCCATGGGAGAGGGAAGAGCAGTAAGAGATAATTTGTTCACTTTTGTTGCAATTTTAGAGAGGCATTCCGGTGTGGTGATAGTGAGACTGTCACTATTTAGCCATTTAGATCACTCTCCCCAGTTTGGCATATAGGGACAGAGACAGCACTTTACCTACTTTACCTATTTTTAACAAACTCAGCTTTGCAACAATCCTTCTTCACCGCTTGTCCGTGTTGCATCATATGTCATGTAGACTGTGCCCAAGGATGTTTTTCTTCCTTAAATAAAAATCTCACATTTTCAGAAATCATGTCCTTATTTCACCAATCTACAGCTGTAGTCTGTGTGCAGCACTAGTGGGCAAGATAAAGACCTTCCAGTGTCCCAGGCAGGTATTGCAAACATGGGTGTGATGTTTACATGCAGGGAGAGTCCCCTTGGTCAACCCAAATTCCATTTGTGGTGAGGGCAGATGAGGCACTTTTTGTTGCTTGAAGTACTTCTGGCCTCATTGCTGCTGGCTGGGGGCCTTTCTAGCCATTACTTTGTCTCTTGCAGCCTGTTGACTTCTACAAAGACAGTCTCTTCTTCCCTGCCCCTTCCAGCTCTTGACAGTAATTATTCTTCACAGCCTGCCTGGTTTCTTTTGTAGTGAAAGGGTCTGTGGAAATCCCAGGAGCCCATAGCAGGGAGGCAATCTGTAACCAAGCTGTCGCTGCTCTGGCCAAACCATCACGCCCTTATGACAAAGTGTATGTCTCTTGGCCCATCTCCTCCTGTTTCTCCCAGTCAGTCATATACAAGCGGTGTATGACAGCACTTATTCCTCTGGATAAGCACGCAAATTCCTGTATTCTTGGCATCTGCTGTGCATTGGGCTAATTCCTCTATTTAGTCTTTCTCTTTCTGTCCCATCTATTTGGTGATTCTCAGAGCTGGGTAGCTTCTTTTCTTCCCTATCCGTTTCTGTGCTCCCCAAGAGCCTGTGTGGGAACCATGCACAAGGACATTATAAAATATTAAAACCAGGTTTTCCCCTATCAGTAAGCCCAAGAACATGTGTTGGTGCAATAGTTGTGGTTTATTTTGCATCTTCTTGCCAATCAGCTTTCAATATTCAATATTTCTTAATACTCACCACCTTATTCTTATGTGAACCAGAGACATTTTCTCCTGTTTTTAATCGCGTGAAGCTGCCGCAGCCAAACTGAATAACAGAATAAATAATAAATGTGAGTGCAGTTCCTGGATGCCAAACATCATCAGCCACAGAGCTACTTGGATGAGTTCCTCCAGGACAGACAGCAGAACCTGGGAGTCACTAGAAAAAGCTGGCACCTTAACTGTCCCTTATAGAAATGGTCTTATCCCCATTCCATGGTGCCTGAATTGCCATTTCCCCTTCCATGGGCTAGGAAAAATGAACAGACACACCTTGCTTGTGGGGGCCTTTTGAAAGCCTCTGGTGCAAGGAACTGCCAGAACACTAAATGTTATTTGAGATTTTGGTTATTTTATTGGGATGTCCTCGGAGAGCAAAATCTGCCCAAATGTGGCAAGGCAGCTGTATGTAGCCCTGGTGTGGGAAATAGCAATCTAGTGAGATGAGCAACGGGTGAGACATATGGAGAATAGCCTGGTCTTCAAGTTAGGAATTTCACAGCTATACTCCAGCATCTTGAGCTGTATAAATGAATCATCAGCACAGCAAAACCACAGAATGACAGCAGCTTCCCCAAAAGAGTCGCCTCTATATATAGCTGCTAGACTTGCATATTTCTGCTTATAAACACTCAGTAATAACTGACCGCAGAGTGAGATGGCCTTCTCAGCAGACAGCTCCTTAAAAAAAATACGTGTTCTTTCATTTCTTCCTGAGTTATTTTAAACCAGAATTTTGCACCTCCAGATATACTATTTTAGCTTAAAGTCCTGGTACTGGTGCATGTGATCAGAACATTTTCTGGGTAAAAAGACAGCCAGGACAGAAGTTTTCTGAAGAAAGTTGATTAAAAGTGTTGATCCTTGTTAGGTGTATCAGAGGACATTATGCTACCTGGGAACTGTACTGCTACTCTGTAGCTATTTGGTTTTAGTTTAGTTTTCTAAGGCAGGACAGCATATGTTACTGCACTATAAACTCCCTTTGAATCCTTTAGCCTGCTTCATCTGTATTTTCCAAGGGGCTGTGTTTTCATAGGGTCTGGGTTTGCAGAAGTGTGATGAAAATTGGTCACTACTGGTGTGTTCAGATGGGAAACCTGAAGAATTGCCTCATGGAAGGAAAGCCTTACAAGTGCTGATGGGCAATGACAAGTTGACCAGGTAGCGTCGATGTAGTTGCGAGTGAGCCAGAGGATGTGCTGCACCTGACCAAACTAGTCATGGGTGAGGTGGGAGCACAGGACATGAAGTGGGCGGAAGGAAAGGGCTGGAGTGTGTGGGGCCATGGGGGGAGAGCTGAAGTGGCTGCAGTGGAGGATGATGTGCAGCACAGACTTCCAGAAAAGCCAGTGATGCTAGTTCTGCTGCTCATTGAACAGCTTGCTGTCAGATGGCTTTACTCAGTGAATGCAATGACTATGTTTGCAGCAGTTGGTAGGTGCAATCTTTCCAAAGACATCAAACCCTATTTCCTGCAGTTTTGACCTTTTTGAGTCTGGTAAATATCTGGGTTATTTGCTGGGAACTTGCCTAGCTCTTGTGACCGTGGTTGCCATTAGAGACTCCCACCTCTATTGCGTAAGTCACTCATATAGTAATAGCCTGAACTTAGACTTAATATAACATAGGTCACCCAATATGACAGCCCTTCTGTATGGTTGCCATACAGTGATCTGGAAAAGGAAGGACTGAAATAATTTTATAATTCATGAGGTTAGATTCTCAGAATGAGGCACAGGGGCTCCAGAATGCAAGACCAGTGGCTTTGTAGCTCAAAAATGGGAGTTTATCATCAGTGGAAATGAGTTCCTTCTTTTTGCCAAGAAGATGAAGCACTACAGGGCAGTAACTAACCTTAATTGCATTATCAGCCTTTCAGGTTTATGGATAACAGGACTGCTTAAGGAAAAACTGGCAGCCATGTATGGGGCTGATAGCTGTAGAGACCCTTGCAATGACTGCATTGATCAGGTGTGGTGGGTTGACCCTGGCCAGATGCCAGGTACCCACCAAAGCCACTCTATCATTCCCCATCCTCATTTGGACAGGGGAGAGAAAATGTAATGAAAGGCTCATGGGTCAAGATAAGGACAGGGAGAGATCACTCACCAGTTACCATCACAGGAAAAACAGACTTGACTTAGGGAAATCAGTTTAATGTATTACCAGTCAAATCAGAGCAGGATAATGAGAAATAAAACCAAATCTTAAAAACACCTTCCCCCCACCCCTCCCTCTTCCCGGGCTCAACTTCACTCCCAATTTTCTCTGCCTCCTTCCCCCAAGCGGTGCAGGGGGACAGGGAATGGGGGTTGCAGTCAGTTCATCACATGTTGTCTCTGCCACTCCTTCCTCCTCAGGGGAGGGGTCTTCACACTCTTGCCCTGCTCCAGCGTGGGGTCCCTTCCATGGGAGACAGTCCTCCATGAACTTCTCCAATGTGAGTCCTTCCCACAGGCTACAATTCTTCATGAACTGCTCCAGTGTGCGTCCCTTCCAGGGGATGCAGTCCTTCAGAGGCAGACTGTGCCCCATGGGGTCACACGTCCTACCAGCAAACCTGCTGCAGCATGGACTCCTCTCTCCACAGGTCCAGTCAGGAGCCTCCTCTAGCATGGGCTTCTCATGGGGCCACAGCCTCCTTCGGGCATCCACCTGCTCTGGCGTGGGGTCCTTAAGGAGCTGCAGGTGGATATCTGCTCCACTGTTAGCCGCCATGGGCTGCAGGGAGATAGCCTGCCTCACCATGGTCTTCACCACAGGCTGCCGGGAACCTCTGCTCCAGTGCCTGGAGCACCTCCTCCCCCTCCTTCTTCATTGACCTTGGTGCCTGCAGGGTTGTTTCTCTCGCATATTCTCACTCCTCTCTTCAGCTGCAATTGCTGTTGCACAGCCACTTTTCCCACTTCTTAACTATGCTATCCCAGAGGCGCTACCACCGTCATTGATGGGCTCATCCTTGGCCAGCAGTGGGACCATCTTGGAGCTGGCTGGCATTGGCTCTATCAGACATAGGGGAAGCTTCTGGCAGCTTCTCACAGAAACCACCCCTGTAGCCCCTGCACTCCCAAAACCTTGCCACGCAAACCCAATACGTCAGGATATAGAAACTGTAAAGACCATTACAGATTGAAATATGAGGCTTTGTGATCTTTTTGTTTATTTACTGAAGTTGCTGTAATATGGCGGATATTGGCTGCACAAAAGAATACGTGCAACGCAAGCATATGACACATCCCCAAAGATTGCAGTGTGTTAATAGTCATCGTCTATACATTTCTTGTCTCCATAGTAGATGGCAGCGTGGTCTCAAAACCTGATGATTTTTCATCTATTAAACAATATTCTGAGGTCTCCAGTATAACTCAGGCTGATATTAGTTAAAGAAAGAGTTAATGAATTATGTTAGTGTTAAATAAAAATGGTTCTTACATTCTTACCATGGTAAACAGCTATGTTGTTTTTATTACTCAGTCATTATTTGGTTAGTGAGAACACCACAAAGCCTGAGCCTTAGGGTAGGACCCCCCAACTCCAGACCAGGGCTGTTCAGTTGAGGTTTACGAAGTCTGGGGAGGGGATGGCATTTTACTGAGGTCTGCTAGCAGAGACCTGTGTGCTGACTCCCAGTCCGGTAGGTCAGCCGGACACCACACACTGCCTTCCTGGGCTAGCAATGAGGCAGCGCATGACAGCTGCTCCTTGAGGGATCAAGTGACTGTAAGAAATGCAGGGTTGCCTGCAGGAGGCATCACAAGTCAGGACAAGGCACAGGAAAAATTGGCTTGCGGTTCAGTTCCAGACTGAAGTCCTCCACTAGATTCCCTCTTCTAGACAGGTGGAGGCCAACATTGCCACAATTCAAAACCCATTTCTTACCGCTTCTGCTCATGAGCCTGGATGCCATAACCTGCTTATATCTGTTAATTCTTTATACTCCATTGCAAGGACAGCCTTAATGCAAGCTGTGACACTAAGATGGATGTTATGGAAGGAAAGGGGAATCAACCCATTTGTGACTCACAGGCGATCTGGGAAATCACAAAAGGTTTATGTTGTCCATGAAGAACTTACTAAACCACATTATGTGAGGATTGCAATTATTTAGCTGCTGAGTATTGCTGCAGGACACCTTTTGTTACCCATGAGAATTTTTTATTTGAGGTAGAGCGTGAAATAGTCATGTGAAGACATGAGTGTATGCAAACTGCCATTCGTCAGAAAAAGGGAAATTTAGTCATATATTTAGCAGTCATTTCCCCTTTTTTGGGAAATCCAAACACATATTCTTTCTCTCTGTGTCTTTGTTTCTCTCATCCTCACTCTACGGAAGGAAAGAAAGGTGGGTCTAAAATGTCGTTTGGTTCTGACACAAATCTGATTGGGCAATGAGAAGCAAATTTCCACTGTGTGTTGAGCTAAATCCTATATAAGGTCCTCACTAGCAATTTGCAGTCTTACGTCTTTTCATGAAAAGCTAATAGCTGAAAGATTGCAGAACCACAGGTAAGTGAATCTGACAGAAATCTGGGCATGAAAACCTCCCCTAAACCCTCAGATTGCGTAGGGCTCACAGAAATTGCTAGATACTAAACCAAAGGGACCAGAAAGCTCTGAACAACATAACCAAGTATTTTCATTAGGCAAAGGATCTAACAGGAGACAAACTCCCCTGTTACAGGGTATTATATGTGAACCATGGGGCTTGTTAATGCCACAGATGAAGCCACTAGCACCTAGTCCAGGTGTAGTCCTGAGAGGGGCTACAGCTCTATGTCAGTGCTGTGGAAACCCTTGCAGACCTAGCGGTAGGGGAGACAACCTGTGGTTATGAAACAGTATTGTTGAGCAAGACGTTGGCTTTGTGGTGTTGTAGAGATGACAATAAGCTGGAAATAGTTTATTATAGTCAAACTATCAGATGTCAGATAAATATAGCTACTAGAACAGAGAGAAATTTGGATTAAAACCGCATTATAAATATGAGCATGATGGGATACACAGAAGATGCCTGAAGGTGAGTACCTATGAGTATGACTGTGTTTTTGCTTTTGGATGCAATTTGAAGTAGTTGTCCAGTCATTTAATATTCATCCTATGGGACAACCAGAGTGTTAGGTTAATGTTAAATATGTGCGATTTACATTTCTGTATATAAAATGGAAATAGTATGTATCACATGCATATGTGTACTGTATTGCACATAAATACCTTACGTAGAGCATAAACTGGTGCCTCATATAGCATGTTTTATGTATTTTTGCCTGTGGTACGCTGAGATAACACATGGTCAACCAGCTGAGTAGCAGCAGCTGAAACTTCGTGGCAGACCAGAAAGCGTTCAGCGAGGTACACAGAAACTACTTTGCCCATGCCAGGCCAATACAGATGACGATTAATGAATGACTGGCAGCGGATAGTTTTGTTTCCCCTTAGTGTCACCATGTCTGATTTTTAGGACAAGTTGTTTAGGGTTTTCCTCATCTTTTTGTAGCACAGATGGTAATAGTGTCCACGCTGAAAACTCACTTGCATACCGACAGCAAGGTGGGTGTGCATGCCATGGGAGTCAAAGTTTTTTGTCCCAAGAGAAAACACTTGTTGGAGACTTTGGAAGCTTGGCTCTGGCTATAGCAGGAAGTTCGCCTGCAGCCCAATCTACACTAGCTGGCCTACTTTTGTAGCCACAGTGGGGAGGATAAAGCGACACAGGATTTAATGAGGTCCATACAACCTTGGGAGATACCTGAAGTGCCTGCTTAAGAGAGCTAAAGCCTATCCTGCTGCATCTTTGCTCCTGTGTTCACCCAAGCTGCCACACTACAGCGAACTCGAAGCAGCTGACCCCTGCCTCCGTCACATCTTATTGCAAAATAAGCAGAGCTAGATTTTTCCACCCGTAGCTGCTGCACTGAAAAGCCGTGGGGACAGCAGCATCTTGTGGCATGTTATTTGCATCTCCTGGAGTGAAAGGCAAGGGACAGAAGTGATGTGTTTGTGCCAAGCCAGATGCTCTTGTTCCACTAGTCAGCCCCCATAAACTAGGGATGAAGAAGCCTTCCTGCTCACTAAGGGTGAACCAAAGCTCACCAGGTCTGGAGTGAGAAAAAGAGCAGTTAACTCTTAAGTTAACATTGAGCATTTTCATTTTATCTTCTGTCTTGTAATAAACTTCCCTGTAGATTTCAAGACACTTTCCCTTGGTCTTCTCCTTCTGATTTCCTCTGGTAAAAAATGTGTGGGCTTTTCTTTCTCCTGGTGATGTGCACAGCAGGCACCTCCGCTTTCAGACTCCAGCAAATCAAAAGCACAGGTAAGGGCATGCTTTTTTTTTTTTT
>VZTL01016876.1:5233-19326 GCA_013400535.1 Scopus umbretta
ATGTGAGCTACCACTCAGAAGGAGGGTGCCTCTCCTCCCTCTCCTGCAGCCTGTGTCCCTGCATCCACCATGGGTGAGATCCAGCCACCGGGCAGCAGCATGGTGAGATGGATCAGCCAGTGACAGCAGCTCTAACCCATAGGTTTTACATCATGCTCACCAACAGCACAGGGGAAACTGCTGCCATGCCCTGTTCATCTTATCAGACTAAGCTTAATTCATGTTTTAAGACAATATTCCAAGAGTCAATCTGGAAGCTGTGGTCTTGCCCCATGTGTGCTCCCAGCAATGCTTTCTGTTCCCAGCTAGAGGAAGGCTGGTATCCACACCAGCGTGCCCAGTTCTCGCACATGTCCCACCTCTCAGCTGCACAGCAGTCCCTTCTATGTGTAGTGAAACAGCTGCACAGAATCAAGAGCACATCAGTCTCTGTTTCTAATGTTAGGACTACTTTAACCAAGAGCTGCAAGGTAATATTACCAGATCAGCCTGAAATGGTAATTTAAACCAATTTTAGGAGTCAACACAGGAAACAAATAATTACTATTCGAAACAGCACAGACCCAAAATTAAACGCTTCAAAAAAAACCCTGAATATTTTACTAAATAAATAGCCAATAAGGTTTAATTAACATCCTGGCAGATAGCCAATATGGTTTAATTAATATCATGGCAGTTTGGACCTTGTCTGTTGAGTACCCTCTCTACAACCCAACCAAAAATTGTATATACAAGTGATGTTGAATACCTGGCTGAGAAAAATGTTCAATAAGCATTTCTCTCACCCCAACACTTTGCCCAAATATTGTTCTTCACTCAAAACCGTTTTTTACTTCACATTTGTTTTAGTCAGCTGGATGAAAGCTTGTTTCTGCCCTTACACCAGAATGAGGCCAAACTCCTTGAGTCTGCAGCCCATGGGAGTCATCCTCTGTCACCCAGGATCACTCAGAGCCAAAGGCGGCCTGGCTTTCTGATGACAACTCGTGTAGCTGTATGTCTGAGAACTGCATCCAGCACACAGGCAAGCATACGATTTTTGAGTGGAGTACAAGGTGGGTGGAAAATTGGCTGGAATGTCAGGATGAAAGGGTTGTCAGCAGCAGCTCAAAGTCCAAGTGTTGTCCCTTGGGGATTGATGGTAGGGCCAATACAGTTTAATGTCTCTACTAATGACCTAGACAATGGGACAGTGTGCACTCTCAGCAGGTTCACAGATATTACCAAACAGGAGAGTGGACAATACGCTGAAAGGCATACTGCTATTCAGAAGGACATCAACAGGCTGGAGCAATGATCCAGCACAAACCTCATGAAGCTCAACAAAAGCGGCTGAAGAGCTCTTCCATCAGGTTGTAATATTCCCAGAAAACAGGACATGCTGGGGCTAAATGGAGAGAAAGCAGATCTGCAGAAGAGGATGCAGGGGGTCCTGCTGGACAACAAGTTGAGCAGGAGTAAACAGTGGGTCCTTGCAGTGAAGCAGGTCAACCACATCCTGGGCTGTATTAGTAAGAGTGTAGGTTAAAGAAAGGGATTGCTCCCTTCTCTTCAACACTTGTGGGTCTAAACTTGGAGCATGATGTTCACTTTTGGGCTCTCCAATACAAGACAGACAGCAAAACTGGAGTGAGTCCAGCAGAGGCCAACAAGATAAAGAGATGCTATGGGAAATTGGGTTGTTCAGTCTTATTCAGGGGTTGTTCAGACACTTATGACTGCCTACAACTACTTAATGTGAGGGTACAGAAAAGACAGAGACAGACTTTTCCCAGAGATGCATGATGACAGGACACAGGAGGCAACAGAGACAAGTTGCAACATGGGAAATTCTGATTAGATATTCAGGGCGGAAAAAATCAGTATGAATGTGGTCAAACACTGAATCGGGGGACCAGAAAACCCTCCTGAGGGATCTCTGTTCTTGGAGACAGTAAAAATTTGACAAGTTTCTGAGTAATGTGAGTTTGTCCTGCTTTCAGCAGGGCATTGGATGCATGACCTCCAGAAATCCCTCCCAATGAAAATCACTTTATGATTCTCTAAATTTATTATACTACAATTAAGGCATTTATATGTTTTGCATCCTCTATTACATAATTAAGACCAATAAAATATTTTATGTGTACAAAACTAGATCTGTTGCACAAATATGTTTGCTTAGAGAGTTCATCCTGAAACTGTACTGCTACACATCTGCATCCAACAAAGTCAACAAGAAAGTGAAAGAATCACAGCTCTAATTAGGCTGCTGAATTTGAAACTACACTCTTTCTCTGCAGCACTTCCAAACCGTGGATCCAATTTAAAATAACAAACTTCATAAATTTTAAGACATAACAACTGGACAGCTCAAGAGGTCAGGAAGCATGAGTGAGTATGTGAAGAGCCTCTCTTGTAAGTCCATGATGTTAACCTGATCATCAAGGCAGTGATATAAAGACATGAAATTAAGGTTCAGTGCTGGGGGACAGTGTGATTGACACCTTCACCTGCCATCTAATCAAAGGACTTTCACCTTGCCGTGACTAACACACTTACACACATCCCCATGCATACAACATGCTTGTGGACCTTCTAGCCCAACTCTACCCTCTACCCAGCAATAACCATCCTGTCTGCCTCATAGTTGGCCATTTTCTTCACAATACATTTCAGAATTCAATGTGCACAAGACAACATACATTTGGGTGATCAGCCACAACACTCCAGAATGGGTATTTTACTTTACAGGTTAACTTGGTCTTTCCAAGGGCCTGCACTAGAACTCAGACAGACTACAGAAACCTTTCTATGCCAAGACTTCAGAGGGTTGCATGCTCTTTTTATAAGCCTGCTGCTCCATTTACCTTGGTCCACTGTGAAAGTCTGAGATCTGACACACTCATACATTAGTCCCTGAGCAAACTCATCCACTTAATCCCAGAGACCTGTAGCAGTCACATTCACATATAATTTTCTATGTCCAAGGTGCTCTGCTTAATGGCTGGAGCTCCAACATTTCTCACCTTTCTCTCTCTTTTTCTCCTCATCTACCCTCACCACACTTACAAGCCACATCTCATCACGCTTTTTATTGCCAGGACTCTGCTCAGAACTTGTCAAAACCATTTCACCAGCAGTCAGAAGGCATTCAAGACATTTTCCAGAACAGAGAATTAAGACAATATACGATGTCAGACAGTTTTCATGTGATGTCTCCAAACAAAGTTCAAGACTTAGCTCCAACCAGAACACCCAGAATTAGTGATGGCCAAGAAAACAGTGCTCCCGATGGATCAGGTTAAATGGAAAAGTATGGAGACAATGGAAGATCATTGTTAAGCAACAGGAGAAATTACAAGGAAAACAAAGGGGGAGGTATCTAATTAGCATATGAAAAGGAGAGAATGAAATGGTGAAGAGAGAATATCATCTTTAGGAAAGATGAAGCTACAGTAATTCCATTAAAAGTGAGACAAATTCAAATGCCCAGAGGCAGGGCCCTGAAATCCTGCTGTCAAGCTAACTGGCATCACAAAAGGGTTGATCAATCTCATCAATATTTTTTATATCTGCAGCAGGATTAAATAATGACCTGATTTCCTAAGAGGAGAGATACACAGCCTCAGCTGCTTTGTGTCAGGGAACACCAAAAAAAAGCACATTCATCCCCCTCCTAGAAAATCTCAGGTTTACACAAACAGAAATGAGATTCTCAGGTGAGCATAAGTATCATGAAATGTTCAAGATCCTCATGGAGGTGCTTCTACCAGGGCAGAAAGTGTTACAACTTTCAAAAAAATCATTGCTCCTGCCTCCATCTGGTCTTGGTTCCTCTGCTGAGTCCTGCCTCACTCTCTCTCTCACATCCACCTGTTCAGTGCTCACAAGAAGCTGTGTAACAGCCAGATGACTGGGATCTGTGGTCCTATGGGGCTCAGACACACTGCCCTCAGCATTCAACAGGAAGCACTTCTCCTGAATGTTGTGTTTCTTTATCAATGGCACAAATAGACACTATTGGCCCTTAACAAGAGCCTTCCCAGATGAGGTTTTCATTCTGCTTTTGTAAAAAGACAGTAAAACGTTCCAGCAGCTTTTGAGGGGGTCAGCCCAGCAATGACTGGTGGTCTGCGACTCCCTAGTACTTTCATCACTTCCTCTTCTAACCACATCATCTCTCCTCTCTGAGTACAACCACTATGCCACTACAGCTCAAAGAGAAGCTGGTACATGAATGAGACAGTTGTGAATGCTCAGGAGTCTCCAACTTGTAATTTTTTTCCTATGTCTCATGTCTTGTACCATACATTGGAAGAGCCTAAGAGGAGGATACCCAAGAGACAGCAATGCTTGTAATCTACTGTTGTTCTCTAGGCACAGTGTAATTTAATTCCCTTTTCGGTTTCTTTGCACTGGCATTGTTCACTGCTGGGGTAGGCTGCTCCCCAAGGGATCATTCAATGTCAGATTAGAAAACACAAGCTTTCCACCCAAACCCCCCGTCTCTGAAGGAAAAGGAGTAGTAAGAGTCAAGAAAGGAAGACCAGGCAACTTCATTGCTGTGAAGACCTCCAAATGTCCCAAATGGAACAAATCTCTGAGCAGGAGATGGTAATGACGAAATGCAATACTGAAGTTACTGAACAGTGCTTTGTTTGGCTTCATCTGCCTAGGCACCCAGGCACAACATGGCCTTGGGAACAGAACAGAGGATGGAGCACGGGACAACTTTTCAACTGATACCCCTTCTACTCTGCAGAATCCTGGTCACTAAAAAGAAATTGAATTTGAAATGAACAAATTTGTACTCATTAAATAGAAGACCTGGCCTCTTCCTGACCATTGTACTTTTGTTGTGACAAAAAGTAACAGCACTGTCAGGCTAAAAAACAGTGAAGCTGGAAAACCACCCACTCAAACAAAGGAAAACAGCCAGAGGGGCACAGCACAAACCACTGTACTGCTTCTGTGTAAATATACACTACAAATCAAGGACAGTGACTAAAATGAGAGATTTTGTAAAATCTTCACTATTTCAGCACCTTAGTTGCTGTGTATGGTGAACTTGTTTCATTCCTAAACAACAGCTCCTGCTCTACACCATCAGCTGTTGCTTTCATACCTCTATTTGTCTTCTCAGTACAGGACTGGCAAGGGCATTCTCCACAGATAATGCATTACATTTAGAATAATCCATCTATTAGAAATCTGGGCAATTAGTTAATACTTATGGGCTACAAATGACTCCTAGTGTCTCCACTAGTGACTGATCTCACTAGGTAGTAAGCCACAAGTCTTCACTAGAAGTCCCCCAGCATCACACACAGTCTGGCTGATAAATAGAATTTCAAAAAAGAAGCTAGATCAGACACTCTACTTTGAGCAGCTCCCCACTGGACTTCTGATCGAGGCTCCATTTATAAAATTAGAATGTTAAAAACAAGTCTCAAAGGATGCTCAAAGAACTTTTTTTTTCCATTCAGGGCTGAACACCTCTTGATGTGTTGCAAAGCATCAGGACTAGTTTCTGAATGCACGGTCACAGACTCAATCTAGAATGCTTCTCAGAAGGCACGTGCCTCATTTCTAGGCAACCATCCCCTCACAAATCAACAAATGGTGGGTTTGAAATTAGAGGAAAACTGAAAACAAATTTCCAAAAGAAGTTCTGTCTGCATGAGGACCAGCTCTTTCTGCACTTGCCTCAGAGGAAGGATCTTTCTTGAGATTTGAGGGGGAAAAGCCTGCATCTCAGAATCATATCTCTGCTACACCGTTAGCACAGCATGCTACTTTCATTGAATCACACACTGGCCTGAGGTTGGAGGCGCCTTTGGAAGTCATCTGGTCCAACCTCTCTGCTCAAGCAGGGCCACCCAGAGCTGGTTTCCCGGAACTGTGTCTAGGTCATTCCTGAACACCTCCACGGATGGAGGCTCCACAACCTCTCTGAGCAACCTGTGCCAGTGCTCAGTCACCCTCACAGTGAAAGAGTGTTTCCTGATGTTCAGAGGGAACCTCCTGGGTTTCAGTTTGTGCCAACCCTCTGTGTTTCAGTTTGTGCCCATTGCTTCTGGTCCAGGCACTGGGCACTACTGAGAAGAGTGTATCTTCGTTCTCTTTGCAGCCTCCTTTCACTTATTTATAGACATAGAAACATAGAATCATAGAATTGTTAAGGTTGGAAAAGACCTCTGAGATCATCTAGTCCAACCAACAACCCCCAAAAAGAAAAAACCAACCAACCAAACCATGCCTGCTAAACCTTGTCTTGAAGTGCCACATCTAGACGTTTTTTTGAACACCTCCAGGGATGGGGACTCCACCACCTCCCTGGGCAGCCTGTTCCAATGCCTCACCACTCTTNCCAGCCAGTTTCTAACCCAACGAAGGGTGCACCCATCCATTGATGAGATCCCCCCAAGCCTCCTCTTCACAGGGCTGAACAGTATCAGCTCTCTCAGCCTCCCTCCTAGGAGAGATGCTCCAGTCCCCTAACCATCTTAATGGCCCTTCACTGAACTCTCTCTTGTACAGGGAAGCCCAGTACTTTTCCCAGGAGCTCACCAGAAATTATGCACTCTCCATATCTCACTGCACTCCAATCCCACTCCTTCGTTCATCCCAGCCAGTAACTCAAAACTTTTGCTCTGATAAATGTTTTGAGTGGGGTATTTTTCCACCAGGTTCTTCATCTTGTATTCAACAAAGTAGAATCGACACAGCAAGGAGAAGCAAAGGAAAGGAGTGCCTGTCCCTACCAAAAGAAATGAATTCCAGTGCAAAAAGTGAGATGAACTTACCAAAATTTACTGCATGTCTCATGTGACAAAAAAAAAAAAAATTGACAAGAATTTATCCAGGGGGGAGAACATGTCATCCAAGGGAAAGACATTTTAGGTGAAAATAGCCACACCTTTCTATTTTAGACAAATCAGATACGGTGGATAACTGGAAAACACCTGTGAGAGATTCCTTTGGGCAAAATTTTGAAGCCCTTAACTTTAGAGGAACTACTGAAACAACTGTGGAATGAACCAAATTATAGGTCAGTGCTTAAGTAAGACTTCTTATGCTGGATTAATGTCTAGCTTTGGGAACGCCTGGACCGATATGTTAAGGCTTACAGATGGACAAATCCCTCTAAAAGTGAAAAGACACTGATACAATGGCTTTGTAGTTAGTTAAATAATACACTAAGTAAACTTCGCAATTCTTTATTTCCCTGTTGCCCAGCCATTAGCCATTTTATCCAACCTCCCACAGGCTCTGCAGTAGCAGAGGAAAGGAACAGAAGCTGGGGATGCAATCCTAACCTACTTAGACAAATGGAATAGCATAGAAACCATTTTATGTGCTGAAAGTATTTATGTCTTAGCGCCAATTTACATTTCCTGACTGCTGCTTAGTGCTCTCTTTCTCTCCCGTTTCTTAAATCTTACCCACAAATATGGGACAAGAGTTACAACACATGCCAAATATTACAGAAAACAGCAGCAGCAAGAGCAGGGCAGGAACATCCCTCTCCTGAGAACACCTTTCATTACTTACCTAAACTGTGGCCATTTTTCGTGTAAAAGCAGGTATTGTTGATAAGGTTAACACAGCAGCCGATCACATCTCCAGTGGTGAACGTAGGGCCATAGGGCTGTCCTGTCCCCGAAGAACAGAAGGAGTGCCCATCATCACCATGGTACCCATAAGAATGTTTATCCCATCCTGCAAAAGACAAGACAAAAGAACAAGTCAGCAATGAAGCCAGTTTAGCAGAACAACACAGCAACTACAGCTCTCAGGACACAATGTTCTGGTAGGGAACTTGAAATTTCTGGCAGGAAATTTTGATTCCCACTCCTGATTCATCCCAGTATTAATTTTCACATACCAGTAACTGAAAAGAAAATAATGATCATCAATCATAACACATCATTTGGGTTTCAACCTCATTTGTCCCTCATGAGAAAGACAAAGATTTTTTTTGTTTTAAAAACCCTGTTTCTATTTTATCTTGCCTGCAGTGAAACAAGCTCCTCTTTGTAAAACATTTGTGTTTCCCACTAACATAATCATCCAGCAAAACCATTTAATAAAATAATTCTTGTCCAACTGCAGCTTCGTCCGTAAGTGCTGCTCACAGGTATAACTGAATGGCTTGAGGCAATTCAACTTTGCACTCTCACATCTACATTTCCCTTCTAAGAGTTTATAAGGATTTCTGCATTCCCCTTGAGCAACATTTCCCATTCTGTGGACAGCTTAAAACACAACCCTTAAATGTCTATGGGTAATTTTCAAAGTGGTCAATTCTAACACTAATACCTTTTATTCCTTTTGCCAGTAACACTGCGCCTAGAGTTAAAGCTGGGCTCAGGGATTGTACCCACTCACTCTTTTCTACATCTCACAGTAATTCCATCATTCTGAGTTCCTGATTTTGTTCTGTTCTACCCCAATTCTGTTGTAAATCCTTTTGTGAATTTCTTAAATGTAGAAATGCTAGATATAACTGCAAACTATTGCAAAGATGAGAGATTAATCCATACTTTAAAAGCTGAAGTGTTCTTCAGGCAACACACTGGTCTTCTCTTTTCAGGACTCTCATCTCCTTGCAGAGGAGAGGATAGTGTTCCCATGGTTGTGGCCACAGAGTGATTCAGTGATGGCCACCTGAATCTACTAACCCATACCTGCCAACTTCAATTGCCACTACTGCTCAAGATGGCTTATCCTTTCCTCTCTTAGGAGACCAACTACAGCAGGTAAGGAGTCATGAGGAACAGTCCTCTTACCACAGAGTTTAAAGAAAGCATGACACACTCTGTCTTATAGTAAGATTTCAGGAACAATCAAGGATATTCTGCAGTTCTTTGGAGCATTCCTATGAATTGCACAATCAAAACCACATCTCACAGAGAGATGTACTTCTATCAAAAAGCCTGAGATAGACACAACATTAATAAGAACCACCTGTGTTTTAAATGGATATGGTTGGATCCTCAGGGAGACCATGACAACTGAAGCAGAAGCAAAAAAATGTATTTTGACCACCTACTGACTTTGTACAACCCAACGGAAGCACAAAATCTGTTAAATGTGGAGCAATGGCTTTGGCAAAAGGACTAGAGAAGAAATGCAAAGACCATGAGAGGAGAGGGGTTAAAAAGTAGAAAGTACATATCCTGCAACAAGGCAAAAAACAGACTGAGCACACTGCAAACCACAGAGATGAGCCCTGTAAAGGTGGGCTGGAGCACTTTGGCAAGCCATGATTTTCCCACAAAAGCAACAAGACAAGAGCACTAGAAATTTAATCCCGTAAAATGGTGCTCAGCTACACACACTCAGGTGTCTTATCATCAGTGGACCCACATGCTCAGGGTTTCTCAGAAAAGCATTAAACATTTGGTGCATGCCCAAGGACCTCCATTTATTGCGCCACACCACATGAATGCCAGCAGGAAAGTCAGGGAATGGAGCAAGACTGAAACATGCCACAGTTCAAGATTTTGGAACTCAAGCAAAGTTTGGGAGTAAAAGGTTTGAAGGATTCCTAGCAAATCCTAGTCTAGAAGTGGTGAATAATTTCCTCTGTTAAATCCCCCACACCCACAGGAACAGACTGAGATGTCCCAAGAGTCAGCTCCATCTTCCCTAGGACCAGCTCCAAACAAGCTGTTGACAGTAGCACCAGTCCTGTTTAATATCTTCATGAAAGACAGGGACAACAGCACAGACAGCACCCTCAGCAAGCTGAAAAACGATGCCAAATCAGGTTGCCAAAAACAAAGGAGGAAGTGATAGGGGCTCTAGAGTATGCTGTAAAACTTCCACTTCTAAGACTCCATCCATTAAAAATATAATTGAAATATTGAGTTTTTAACACTATGGCTCCTTTCCACTATCCCTTTCATTTCCTCTGTTGCTGGCCTGTGAAAGAGTACCGTTGCCGATTTATTATTTTCATCTCCCCAAACACAGACCTGTTACATGTGTGTCAGTTTAGAACACCTCTAATGAAGCTGCTTCGCAACTTCAGATGATTAATCAATTTATCTCCTAAGCTAGTTCATAACACAATCCAAATACAAATTTCTAACTCTTCTGCATAAAAAACATTCCTGGCATTACAATACATTTAATAAGAACTTGGCATCAATTACATCTAAGGAGTCAGATGCTTACACATCATGCACCAGGTACGGCTACTGTGTGAAACACAAAAGTGTGCCCAACTGTGAGGACAATTGCACAAAACACTTGTGCCAATGCAGACACTACAAGTTCTGCAGTATAAGAAAAAAAAGGTTTCACTACCTACAGATCACGACTGATCCTACTGAAAAAAACCTCCTCCTGCTCCTCTAAGACTTGTGCTTCACAGTATCAGTACTTGCTGAACCACCAAAGCTGGTGATGAATGCATTAATGAGATGAACTCCAATGAGCAGTGACTGAATAAAGCTCTGAGGACAGTGTCAAATTTGGTATGTATTGCAACAGTGCGTGGAAAAGCTTGATTTGAATCTTATTCTCCATAGACAACCACTAATATCACCAGTTAAGGAAATCTCACTCACCCAGCACTTTGCTATATAGAGTTAACTTTTTCAACTCAAACATTGTGTGGTGCTGAATCTGGACCTGACAGAACACAAGTGTTTTAAATCTAGACTGTCAGCCTTATCAAATCACCATGGTCATCTTAAAAAAACAAGCTAGATTTGTTTGAGAGAACTTACGGTACTCACCATAAATATAAGCTGAATGGCGTTAATTATATGCCTAACCTTTAGTTACTTATTAATCAAATAACGTATCAGTATTTCTAAAATTCTGCCTAGAATAAACATAAGGGCAATGGCATACAGGTCATTCCAGCACTGGCTAACTTCAGCCAGTCTTCTGAAATTTCCTGATAATCTGAATTAAAAATAACAGTCAGCACTTGTAATACTTCTAGGTCAAAGTTATCCGGGCCTACCGATTTAAATAGTGTATCTCTATCAAAAGTGTTTAGCATTATCTTGGATTACCAGCAGAGCGGGAAGTAACTCATCACATGTATTTTGCAAATACATCCTCCAATTTCTCTCAAAATAAAAAAAAACACTTGCTGAAAACTTGGGACTTTTCTGCATCATTAACAATTTACTATCGCCACCTAGTAACAGGTCTATGATATTACAACCTTTTATTTAACTCCTATGACACTATTTGCACCTCCAGCTACTCAACTGCTGCTTCCTTTACAAAATCGAACACTGTTTTAATAAGGGCTGAATCAGACTTCCTATATGCCTTCCACCAATTCTTCAAACATTTTAACCTTTGTACCACTTGTACTCAAGTACTTCCAGAAGCCACTGTTGTGAGCCATGAAGTAGAGACAAGATGTTACCGGCATGTTCTTAAAAAGGCTGACCATAAAGGATATGGGTTCAACCAAGATAAAGATCCTCTTCAAGAAGTGGGACAGCATAAACATAGGACATGCATGTATCATGCTCTTACTGAACAGTGTTACCACTTTCCAACAACCGGCAGCATAGAGACATACTGAGCCAGATGGAGATTCTGTTTACTTAGTACTCCTCAAAGGATTTTCTTTCTATTAAATTGTCCAATCCTCCTTTAAGCACATGTAAACATTGATACCATCCACTGTATCCTGCAACAAGGATTTTCACAGTGTAACTGCAAGCCACATGAAAACACATCTCCTACTACTTGTATTTCATACCCTGTAGTTCTTGCACTGGAAAAGACGGTAAACTATGTATTCAGTCTCTCCAGAACATGCATCATTATATAGACCTCTACAAAATCCCCCACAGTCATCCCTTTTCCAGACTGATGACTCCTGGCTTATTTAGCTGTTCCCTGCATTTCTGACCATCATCATCTGAACCTTTTCTGGATTTATAGTGTTGCTTTTGAGAATGGAGATGAAGGTGCACCATGGAGAAGGGAAGCAGGCTGTAGTTTTTCTCCGTACCATTTCCTAGCCCTCTGTGAGTTAATCCTAGCATTTTCCCCTTTATTATGCTTTCTACCACTGAACTGATATTTCCATGAAGCTATTGTAATCACTCCAAAACACATCATCACTCTTGTGACAATGCTCTCTGTGCAGATTCTCATCTGCCACCTCACTGCCTCAGCTTACTCCCACAGCTCTTCTTCAGCACATTTCACCTTACCACCCTCAGTGGCTTGTAATCCTCAACAGCTAGAGCGATCCATCCTGGGCTAGTGAGGTACAGGCAGCTGCTTCTAAGAAAACCCTGGGAGTACCCATGCACCAACAGTTTCTGACTGAGAATTCATTCCAACAAGGATGTGGAGTTTAAAAAACACCCCATTTCAGTTTCTTGGCGATAGCTGACATCTAGAGCAATGGACACTTCACATCGATGTGCAGTTGACCAAGTCTAAAAATTCTCAAGTGCAAGTGCAGATTCCTTACAAAATTTCAGAAAGCTGGACAAGCTTGGAGAACGTGCTTTTCTTTTTCTTATAAAAAGTAGATCACAGACCCCCAAAGGACCATTCTTTACAGACTGAAATCTAGTGAGCTAGAATGGCTGGAAGGTCCAGTTAGCACAGTTCTCTCATTCCTTCCTTCTCCCCCACCCTCTCTTAAAAAGCACAAAATCACTTTAAAGAGAGGAGACAGACAGAGAACAGAAAGGATCTGTCCACCTGGCCCATGGCAGTGGTCAAAGCAGAACCTAAACATCCAGCCTCCTAAGGCTTCTATTTTCACTACAGCTCATTTTGAAGGCAAGCACACTTTGAACATGCAAATATACAGGCAGAACCACTCTGCAGATAAGACCTCAGCAGCTAGTGAACAAAAGGAGGTTAAAATGACATCCCTTCGAATTGAACACTTCAATCCTCAAACCCAAAATATATGTATAGTATTTATTGACAGCCAGACAGATGCAGAATAGCTGAGACTGTTCAATCAATCAGCGAATGGGAAGAAAGAAAACCAGAAACCGTAAGTAGGGCTTGGGAGGACATTTTTGTATGTTCAGCATCAAACTGAAGTTCTGTTTGGCCTGCTAACAAGAAAAAGTAGATACGCTGATCTTCTTGGCAGACTATCTTGATTCCAACACACAGTGGAAAAAAAATGAGCATCAAGTTCCATTGCTGCTGCTTGATAAACAGGCCAGAATTATGCAATGCCAGACCATGTAGCAGAAAAGACTTGAGTTACTTCAGGACACAGTTACAGGATCAACTCATGAATGCTTGCTCTTAAGCGAGCATTGGAGTTAGATGAAGTGTGCTACTATTACCCCTAACAATCCTACATTCATTCCTGTTCAATCCCACCTCGCCCATTCAACATCAGCCCTGCTTTACTCTTGACTTTTTGGGCAGATCCTGTGATGGGCCTAACTTCTATATCTGAGATCAGGTTCTGCCTCACAAAGCAGCGACTGAGAAGTCATGCTATTGGGCCAGGACACCATTTACCTCTTAGCACTGTGGAAATAACACAGCATTTTAACTTTCCATTTCAAGAGTGCCAGCAACATACACAGAACTTCTGGTAAGCACTTGGTAAAACTGGCATCATGGCCTCATCACACATCTAGGAACACCAGAACCTGAATAAGCTGCTCAACTTTGGAAGCAAGTAGCATCAGCCTATATACAACATAAAGGCAATGCAATGCAGGATGCCCTGATGGAAATTACCATGTGCAATATTTTCATTATGTCTTTGCTGGCCTGCTACTCCTTCTGCAGAGTGTGGAGAAGAAAGCAAACTGATGACATCACCCTGCACATCAAGGTTCAAACATGCCAGACTTGCCAGTGGTCACAGGAGAATGGGGAAGGAAACATTCACAGGGATCTGTACTGAGCTCTCCTCTGATGGCATGCCGAAGGACAGACATACAATGCCCAGTGATCATGGAAAAGTTCGTTGTTCCAGTAAGTTACAACCTGACCCCTCAGACTCTTCCTTCTCTGCCACTTGTCAGTCTTAAAATGATGGCAGACAGATGGACTTTACCATTGACACATGGATCACTCCCTGTCCATGCACATTCCAGGGGAGAAATGTTCCACTGCAGCTCAGCCCA
>VZTL01016878.1:0-12696 GCA_013400535.1 Scopus umbretta
TATTATTTGATCTGTCCTTGTCTATGGCAACCAGCAAACTCAAAATAATAAATGAGATGTACTGCTAATATATGAATGTATTGTCTGAATCACAAATGAGTTAAGCACAGAGTTAGAATGTAATGGGCTACGTTTCCTAAAGATGATGTTATATATGAGATATATATATGCATATGCTATATTGTAATAGGAGGCTTGGAAGACATTTTAGCCTGTTTACTATTCTGAATGTGTGTTTACATGATGTACAGGATATACCCAAGAGTATTTTTGCTTCAGCCTTTGCTTTCTATAATACAGTACTTTGGTACTCCGTTTTTCACATTTTCTCCCTCAATTGTACAGTGACCTCTCCTAATGAATACTAAGTAAGCACTGTAATATTAATCGCATTGTATTGGTTTGTAACCAAAGGCTGTATGAAATGTGCTAAGACTAATACAAACTGGAAGATGTAACTTGTATTTTCTACTGAAAACCTGGTACAGACCTCTTTATAAATCTATTGTTCTGCTGTAACTTTTCAAGTGTGTACTGAATGGTAGACTTTTTAAAAATTACAGTTGGTTAGAAATACCAGTACTGTTGAACTAACATTCTGTGATGTTCATACTTTTTGTATTCTTGTATTATTCAGTATTTGTGCATCTTTATTTAAATAATCCTGCCATTATTCTGCCATGCTTTTGTGACAAGTACATGCGGTAGCTTTTTTGGAGCCACGCTTAGGGATACATCGGTTCTCATGAAGTCACAGATTCCAGTGGCTTTAGTAGAGCTATATTGATTTCTACCTGCTAAGGATTAGTCATATTAATTGGAGAAGCCTAGTAGAGCTTTTGTAATGGCATTGGGGTGATGATGTACAACTATGGCTGACAAGACAACTGTAGTTAGCGCTTCTGTTTTCCAGAGCTTAATTTTGTGGTCATTTTGTTAGTTTTTTAGGTTGAAATGTCTAATATTAATCCTCTGCCCTAGGGTATGCTTCCATGCTCTAAAAATTGTTCATAGGCTCTCTTTTGCACACAGGTCTGTGGCACGTGGTTAGTCCTCTGTGAGGAGAATGTACTTTACCGAATTTATATTTGAATATTTTCCCTTGCAACTAATTTACTTGTTCAATTTCAGTGAGTAAAGCATTAAATAAATGCACCAGTGTGTTGTAGTTTTCTTGGGGGGGGGGAGCTACTGGAAATGGGGGAGTGAACAACCAAAGTCATCATGCCCATAAAAAAATCTTAAAATATCAAAGAGTTATCAAGTATTTGAAAACCTTTGGCTGCAAACTTGTATGTGCTGAAAATTTGTCATGAAAAAACAAGGTAGGCGATTGTAAAGAGGGACTTGGAAAGGAAGTGTTAGAAAAATACAAGTGGAAAAATGCCAAAGTAAATGTTACATTGCTAAGATTTTTTTTTCCTTGGGCATCTTTAAAATGATTTGTTATTTTGCGTGCTTCTTCTAAACCGAAGCTGAGCAGCGCTTTTAAACCAGTTTTTTTGTAGGTGTTACAGGCAGAAACTTTTGTTGCTTCTGATAATGGACTGCAGTGTTAATTCAAGAATGGGAAGGCTACGCCATTCCACTACAGCTGGGTTCCTGAGTGTGGAGAAAATGCTCTCCAGTCACTATACTTAGGCCTTGCCGCCTCTATGGAGGGAGCTTCTCCGAAGCACTGCCAGTGGAGAATTTCAACAGGTCGCCTTAGAGGGTCAGTTGTTCCCATCGCCCCAACGATGCCGCTTGGCCTGACGTAGGTGCTCATCCATGAATTACCCAAACCCCTCAAAGCCTGCCTGCTGCCCAAAGGGGTGTCTAATAACGCTAATGAGAGCTGGTTTTCTCTGAGCAGTACTGCGTACATTTTGCCCTGTTCGGCGCCTGGAAGTCAGGAAGAGCGTCCCTAACGTAGTGACTGCCGCTCTCCCCCTTTGTCCTAGGACAGACTGGATTAGGGATTAAAAAAGGAGTATGCGTACACGCTAAACGCCTGTTTGCATCGACGGTGGGCCCCAACGGGCGAGCTGCCGGGGAGCCCCGCCGGGCGGGCAGGNCCGGTAGCGCGGCAGGGAGCCGCGGCTGGCCTCCCGGGAGCTCGGCCGGGCGGGGAGCCAGCCGGGTAGCTGGGGCCAGCTAAAATAGCTGCTGAGGAGAGGGACCGGAGGCAAGAAGGGGTTAAGATAGGAAGCAGAAGAGAACGAGCGTTAGGAGCGGGAGGTGTGGGTGAGGGGGGTCGGGAGGCCTCGGGCCACAGCTGGCCACGGTGGAGGGCCGTGGCATCGCTCTGAGACAGCGCCTGCCTGAGAGGGGCCGGGTGGCGGAGCGGGGGCGGCTAGGGACCCCCCAGCGCCCTCGACTTTGAGGCGTGGGGGGATGCAAGTCAAGACAAAACATTACAGCTGAGGCTGAGGAGTCCATAAGGAGTCGTCCAAGGTTTTCCTGTTCGATGGAAAGCTGTGTTCTGAGCTGCGACACCCGCAACAGAATCAGGGCTAGTCAACAGAGTGTTGGTGTCTTCCCAAGCCCTGTAGGATTCAACATGTGTTCACATTGCATACAAATGTGTGTCCTGTAAATTGCAGTATTTATCCAGATGTGTTGTTGGGGCATCACTTGAAAGCATAGGAGAAGAGGAGGAGGAAGAAGATGAAAATAATTCAGCCGCTGAAGTTTCTAGTAGGCCAAAGGAGGGAGTCTACCAAGTAGTGGGTACCCTTTCTAAACCAGAGAGTACTAAACCATGTTTTGCAGAGGAAACATATGCAGTAAGTAAGAGTCTTGTTTCGGGTTGCCATTGGACAACATTAGAAATATTGCAAGTCATGTAAAATGATGTGCATTAACAAAATGGTCTTTTGTTGCTGCTGGAAGCTGTACACATATATTTTTATTTCTTCTGCTTCCTGCACACTGTTGTCTCCTCCCTACTAGACCTGATAAGGCAAATAGTAAAAGGAAGGAACTCGGACTCAAAATAGATTTAAAAAAAAAAAAAAAAAGTTATGGACAGGACATCCTCTATCCTTATGATCTGCTTGCTTTTTCCCCTCAAAACACACACCTCAACTATCTTTCTTGTCTTCTCTGTCTTTTATCACCATTTTAAAGGTAGTGGTGCTGGAATCAAACTTAGTGTTCCCCTTCTTAATCGTTCACTGAAATCACAGCTTTCATTAGCAGCCAATTGTTCTGAATACCTGTATCTTTGTATAAAGCTATGTCCAGAGTTTAATTAATTAAGGGAGGATTGCTTTTAAGAATGTGACTGCTTATTGCTTGATTTAGTTTTCTGAAGCTAAAATTGCCTTTAAGTGTCTAAAATTGATTATCCAGAATCTCTTCAAAGATTTGAAAATTTTGACTTAAATGTCTATACAGCTGAGCTGTTCAGTCAGAAAATTATGGCTGGCAGTATTAATCACTGCTCTTGCCCAAAGTGTTTATTGAACTTGCTCAAGTGATGCAGACAATCTGCATTTAACAAAAATGACAGGATGTTATTTTGCAAGGAAATAGACTTTTTTTTAATATTTTCTCCATTCTGCCAGCTGATCCTTGTTTAAAATAACTATAAAAATCATAGATATTTTTTTCTACTTACAACTGCACTGAAAATATGAATCCTAAAATACCACTAAAAATTGTACATCTTTTTGAACTATGTTAATGTGTACTGTAAATTAGAAGTTTCAGCATTTCATTTACATTTTATCACCCTACTTGTATCTGACAGATAAAGTCTGAGATCAGTCTTATGAATTATTCTAACATCCTAGTGTTAGAAAACTACATTCTATCAGTAAGCTAAACTTGCAAAGAAAAGGAATTTTGTATTTCTTTTTTTTTTTTTTTTTAATGACAATTTCTAACTGTTTTTTTTCCCCCAGGTCTCTTCTCGAAAGGAGCTCTTAAGTCACTTGCTTGAGTGTGAGATTGTTTTATATAATATTACTGAAGATGCAAATCAAATTGAGGAAGCAACATGGGCTGCTTCTGGTTAGTATAGCTATCAACCGAAGAGAAAATTGGTTGCTATACAGCAATGAAAATTTACCATAAATGTAGAATGGAATTATCTGGGATTTATAGTTTAATATAAAACTGTTTTCCTCGATGGAGAAATGCTGCATGAATTGTTCAATTAATTAGCAAGGGACCATGGAATGCACTTCAGCATTCATAAGCTAGAGAAGCTGTCATGGAATGGTCCAACACTTTAAATGACGTATCTGCGTAGGCAGTTATTTCCCTAAATAACTATCAACCATCATCTTATTTATTTGCATTGGGAGGTGAGTAGAAAATTTGCTCCTGTGATATTCAAATAATGTTTCAATATTTTATATAATTATTTTAAATATATTTGACTTAAAAGTCCAATTAAAAATACTCCTAACAGTCTGTCTGAAACTTTCTCTTGATTGGTATATCCGAATTCTAACGGGCATCTGGCATCTTTTTATGGTGACAGTGCAATATTGTTCTTTATGTGATGGTTAAACTGAATTATGCTTTCTTGTTTATTGTGTAAATACTTGGATGACATCATAAGTTTTAGAGGACTCGACAAAACTTAATCCACTTTTAATTATTTTGCTCTAAATTAAAATAAGGATGCTTTACTTGAATTCTGTAGATTTTCTGTTTCAATTGTGAAAAAACTCACACTTTGATTTTTCTTAGATATCCCAGCAGTCAATACAGATGACTCATTTCCTAGTGTGGATGGTTTCTTTTTTTCCCCCATGATACGTAGCTCTGCGGAGATTATGTTGATTCCCAATAATTTGATTCTTTATTATCATTATTTGTCTATTTGTTTTCTTTCCTGATTTATGTTCTTTATTTTATACTCACCCAAATAAAGAGTATTTGCTTAAAAATAGATATCCTGCAGAAAGTTATGGTATAAATGCCTATACAGGACCTTTATATAAAAGCAGAAATACTGTTTGAGTAATACAGCTGACAATAAATCAAATCCTTTGCTTTCATTTAACAGCCCTCCATATGGAAATAGAGCATTTCACAACACCGAAGTTATTCATCCTCATTTCAACAATAATGAGCTGGGCAAAGAGCAAACCCCCTGACCCCGTAAGTAAAAACATTTTTTTTAAAATTGAATATTTCCATTTAATGGAAAATATTCATTAAATGCAATTTAATGCAATTAAATTTCAGCATGTACTTCAACAATAGCTAATAAAGTTAGTGTCAGCAAGTGTGCGTTTTCTCATGATCCTTTCACCCTGAACCACTACTTACTGCCAAATTTGTTAAAATTATGCCGCTGGACAGAGAAGTTTAGGCACTAGGCTACAATGATACAGGCAGACATTAGAGACTGCTTGGACAACAGGTAAGACCTATGCTAACCACAATATGCACTGTCCTGCAGTCATAAAAAAATCCCATACTACATATTTAATGAAATACGTATTTAAATCGGTGTATAGACAGATAAATACATACATCTTTATATCTATATATGTTACATATTGTCGGGAACCATGTGGGAAGATTTGTAGTATGCTATTGCAATTCTCAAGTTCAATCTTACAGAAATTGTGCACATTAATGTTATCTGTAGCAGCTGTCAGTGTTTTTCCAGCTTGCATAATGCTAGATATAATAAAAAACCCACATCTTTTTAAATATAAAAAGTAGTAAAAAATCTGTTCCTGTAAAAGTTATTGACATTTTCAAAATGTTGAACCTCAAGTATCAGAATTAGAAGTTTTAAGAATTTCAAATTAAAACAAAGATAAAACAGATTTCTATGAACTTATTTTAACCATCTAGGCCTTTAAAAATTGTTCTAAGATATGTTATAACAGTCACATTTTTTCCTTTGTAGGAAGATCCTGAGATTCCTTTTACTGATGAAGATTATCGCAGAAGAAAATCTCATCCTAACTTTATGGATCACATAAATGCTGAAAAACTCATTCTCAAACTTGGGAAAACTGTATGTAAAGAACTTTTTTATAGAAATAGGTTGTTTCATCTTCTGACTTAGAGCATTATCTTAGTAATGGAAATTACTAACAATTGGAATAAATTTTAAGAGTATGTTATTCCCTTGATAAATATGGATAACATCAATTATTAATAAAATATCAAGTATAGAGAAGATTATAATGTCTTTTGAATATAAATCTCAAATTCTGTCTGTTTTCCTAAGGTAAGTGAGTAGTGAGTAAATCACGCTTATCTCATTTTAAAAATATATTGTGTCATTGGTTGTATCAGAGAAAATTAAAGCTGAGGCCTGTGTGGGGAAAGTCTTGAGGATGAAAGAACGTAGAGGAAAGGGATATTAGTGCAGTTTTAAAGAAAAGCAGCATTTTTCGATATTAGCAAGCTATGTTAATATTATGTCTCATTTAAATACTTAGAAGATGATCTGGCCACGCCTAGCATGTTCCTGGAGCGTTTGTTGTGCTCTTGGAGCAGAAGGCTTGTTGACTTTTATTCCACCCTGTAATTCACTCTAAAAGCAAGGCCACAGAGCTGACCCAGAATAGCTGGAATATATGTTATCACTTTGCATGTGTTTTAAAAACGCTTCCTTCAGCTTTGTTTGTTTTGACCTGATTAGATTATTAATCTTACCAGAGAACAGACCATGCCTCTCTCTGTATTTAAGAGCTATTATTAAATAAACATCAACCATGGCTCAGATTGTGCTTCACAACTCGGGAAAATCGATGCTGTTGTCATTAGAGATGGAGTACTGTGGAGGTTAGGAAGAGAACTGGAAGATAATGGAATACACTGTGTGAGGAAGGTGTTATTTGGTCAGTCTCTTTGTGCATTGGCAGTCTCCCATAACAAATACAATTAAGTGTCCATTGCAGAAATTTATCAGGCGAATTATAGAGGGGGAAAAAACCTTTACTCTGATTTGAATGTACACTTGTCATCGTATGCCCTGCTGAGAAAATAGCACTAGAAAATATATTCTATTCTAACATGGGTTTAATAGTTCAGAATGCCAGTAAAATTTGGTTTACAGCTTGAAAAATCAGTGAGCAATTGTTCTTACTTTTACCGTGCTAACATGGAGTTCTTCTAGAAGACTATGAAATAACATTCATACTTGTGGTGTTAGAAACAGAAAGATTGAAAACAGTGTCCACCAAACCTTGCAATAACTTCTGCCACCAGTAACACCCAGATGAGCTATTGACTCAATTTTTCTGACTAGTCCAAAGCACTGAGTCACTATGTAACAAAGGTATTAATATAATTAGCTTCTAAATGTTTGCCAGGCTGAATGCCGGTTGAGAAGACAGTGGAACAATATGTAGCAGTACACGATAAAGCAACCTGAATATTTTCAATACATACATCTTGTAAGCGTTTCAAAAGGAGCCCTTGTTCCTCCAGACTCTGGGGGCAGCTTCAGTGGGTATCATTGTGTCCCTGTTTAGTTTCTGTCAGCAATTTAGACCAGGAAGGCTTCAAAGCATCAGTTCTTCCCAGCAGATCAACATTAGCTTCCTGTGATGGCTGGAGACTTCTGGATTACAGTTTTTACTCATTTCTAAATTCAGTGGCATCTGGGGAATGTGCCATCTGTGAAAGAAATGACAGTGTAACCACTTCCCTGCAAGGAGCTCATCAGAAGATACTAGGATTCGGCAGCTCTGTCAGTCATGTAGAGAAGATCTTGCACCTTAGAAGGGGTTTTTAGCCTTCATATCTGTTCGGAGTGCAATTTAATGGCTGTTGTTGCTTAAAGCAAGATTTCAGCCCTCTTAGTGTATCTCCCACCTATATTTTGCATCAAATTCAGCAAGAGTTGTGAGCTAGAAGTCTTTGCCGCTAGTCTTTTATCACTAGCAATTTTTTACCTTTACCTTTGTGGCAGGACATTCAGGCTGTGCAGCTTTTCTCAAAGTGAAGTTGCTGACTCTTGGGTCCAGCCAAATTCAAATTCCTTGAAGAAACATCTGCTTACCACAGACAGAGGAGCTCTTCATCTCCCAGCTCTGTTCTCAGTGGCATCACAGTTCCTGAATCCATTACTTTGGACCTGTTTCCAACTTAAAGCATTTTGTTAGAATAAAACAAACACAAAACAACCGAAACCTAGAACTGGTTATACTAGCTAGAATGTGACATCTAGTGGCTTTAATGAATATTACAAAGGAACTTGAAGGTCTTTGCCGGTGACTAAACATGGTGTGCGTAACTGGAGCTTGCCCAATAATTGTCTTATTTTTTAAATAAAGTACGTCCAAGTCATCTCAAGTAGTACCTTCTCAAATGTATGACTTGTGACATTAAATAGATATTTTTAGGGGACCTGAACCTGTTTTAGAGTTTTGGATTTCAGTGAAGTATAGCACTCGGTGCCAAACTATGGTTTGTCTCCACAAGCGGCTACTGCAGAAGCTACTGCAAGGTAAACAGAAGAAAATGCTATGTGTTCCATTCTTCTTAAGGGAGATGAGAAATAGCACCTCCCGTGCCTCCACAAGAGGCAGGTTTTTCCTGCTGGGAGCCGGAAATTACAGCATGTCTTCTCCTGGGGCACATCTGCAGTCTGTCCAAAGAAATCCTGGGAGCTGCTGCTTTTAGGGTACAAACAGTTTCTATCATGGTCCTACCCAAGCAAACAAAATATGGGACCTCTTATGCTATCTGTAATCTCTTCTAATTGTAATGTTTCTCGTGATTAATAACAAGCTGTTGCATTCAACTGAGTTGAGATAATTTTTATTACAAAGATTTATTTTGTAGGTAGATAAAAACACATATACAGATACAATGCACTGTTATAACTTGTCATCACTTTAGATGAAGATTTGCTTATACAATCAAAGCTTGGCTAACAGTGTTCTTAGTTTTATGTTTCTGAAATATTATAAAGATGATAACAAAAATATGCATTTTTTCAGAAAAAAAATAAGTAGATCCCAAATCTGGGCATTTATCCCCTCTGCTCGTAAATGCAGGTTCTTTTACATAGTGTTACATAGATATATAATGTCTAGGATCTTTACAACCGGAGAATTATTTAACAATTTTGCTTCATGTTAAAAATTTCCAAGTCATTGGTCCTAATTTAAAAGACTTTCTTGAAAGTTTTTCTCCTTAAGATGATTTAAAAACCTTTTTTTTTTCTGTGTATAACCATCCTCAACACTGATCCAAGTAGTAACTTTTTACATAAACAGGCAGCCAGGGCAGGCAAATTTATGTTGTTATGCAATAATGGTCAGAAAAAAATATGTGGGTTGATCATGATGTGTGATTGGGAAAACATTTAGATAGCTCACAGATTATTTTTTTTAATTGTCTATCAAAATTAAAGCAATTGTATAAGCATTGATCCAGCACTTTCCACTTCTTTAGGCAGTCAAATGCAAATATAATGCAATTTAAAAATAGCATCAATGAATTTCAGAGTTATTTTTCTTGGAAATAGCAAGTTGAAACATGAGTTATCCTGCTCACTTCACTGATTTCCATAACTTCCAATTTTTTAACTCTTAATTTTGTTTTAGAATTTCAGTTCAAATGTAGACAGATCAATTCTGATGAAACAATGCTTATTTTTAAGGAAATATTAGCAACATGGCTTATGAAACTACAGGATATCAAACAATTGTCTAGCTACACATTTTAAGTAATATAATTTACACACTTTATATATTTAGTACACAAGTACTCAAGTTTCAGGCTAAGCCAGTATCCCACTTGCAATACCATGTTTTCATAAAAGCTTTCTTGTTGTTTTTACTTCACAGAACAAATATAAATTTTCAACTTATGTTGTTGCCTCAGGACATCAGTACGGAGCTGGGGAAGGAGTCTTGCACTACTTTTTTAAGGTAGACATCCAACTATTTTTGAAGGTTCATTTAATTTCTAGGGGCAAACCACATTAGAATTGAGTGCATTTTTAGTAGTTTTGGTATCATAAGCTTAATGCTTTTGTGAACAAAACTGATTATTTGATCCCTTTGAAATGTTTTAGCTACAGTGGAATTGTTTTCTACTTTTTTGGCTCTGTATGTTTTTTAGTATTTTCCATAGTTTTTGAACAGTATCTCCATATGTACTTTACAGTGAGAACATGTGTGCCATGTCAATAGAATCAGGAAAAATGTCTTCCTCAACATTATATTCTCTTCTTTCCCAATCATTTCTTTTATTTGGGATACAAAATAACATATCAGAAAATATTATTTAAAAAAAAGAAAAAGTTTCTTGGTTTTTGTAGGCTGCCAGTCAGTATTTCTCAAGAATTGTTTCCTTTACTGCAGTTCCATTAATCATTTAAGAAATTGAACTTTAAATCCTGAATATATATAGATTTGCCTGTAAAGGAATGTTCCTTTTTCAGCTCTAGTTAGAAGTAACCTTCTCCTCCTCACTACATTCTCCATTTGTATTTTCAGATAGGTTGGCTTAGTGAGACTCCTGCAATACCTGTTTTTGGAGATGGAAACAATTTCATTCCAACTATTCATGTTCTTGATTTAGCAGCGTAAGTAAAAAAAATTTCTTCTGGACACTAATTGATACCTAGGTAGATAACAAATCCAAATCTACTAGAGAGTACTGTGGCTTTTAAATTGGGGTGAGTGGGTTTAAGAACACTTTTGGCCCTTCTTAGTGAGTCAAACAGAGACTTCCCTTTCTTAGTACTAGATATACCTTCTGGAAATCTTAGCTGACTGTCACACTGGTGCTATTCTTTTAAAAAATTACTAGCAATACTTGATCTAGATTGTGATACCGGTACTTGCTATGTTTCAGAGTGTTACAAAATATAGCAGACCACAGGCCAAGGTCTCACTATATACTTGCAGTAGATGTATCTATGCACACTCTTCAAGAATTAGTAAAGGTAAGACATTTCTTTTTTTTTTTTTTTAGAAATCTTTAACGTTTTGAAAACTATACATTTTACTGAAGTAGAAGTTCCTATGCCTTCCTGAATTGTCTTGTATAGTAAATGGCATAGAAAATTACTTTTAAATCCTCCAAGACTTCTGTCCTGTGAACTAAATACATTACTTGGACCTGATTTTGCAGAGCTAACTTTTGCAGTATTATCACTACCTTAAGTAGAAATTTTATCTAAGAAATTTCTGGTGAATTGTTATGGGATTCATAGTGCTGTAATTAGATACTCAAAGTATTTAAGATGTTTTTCATGTCCTTTTGTAGGAAGATATCTTGTTTTTCCAAGCATTTTGCAATTAAGTTTAGAAACAGTCTTGATGACACTGTTGGACTATATACACTGATAGCGAGAGTCAACTAAAACAATGTAACAGGAGCCTTGCTCGTGTAGATTAAGCAAATGTTACGTGAGGACCAAACATAACAGCCCCATATTTTTGGTTGTGTCAAAGAGTGTTTCATGGAACAGTGTCAGGGAACTCACAAGGAGATGCAACCTTTGTTTTGGTTCAGGTTCTCACTGAAAAGTTAATCGCTGAAGAGCCATTTTGTATAAGTAACCATATTGCAGTTAGTCAACATTCCTATGGGAGAAGCAAAGGTCAAAATAACTTTCGCAGCTATGGTCAACCATAGGAAAGAGCATTATATAAAAATAAACACAGACATTAAAAATATTATGTCCTTAGAGGAGAAGGGTAGAGACTATTGAAACTTACATTATTAGCCATGTAAGGCCATTGCATGCTACTTATTAAGAAAAGTTTGGGAAAGAGAAAATGAAAATTAGCACCATTAAAATGTAGGTTGAAGAGAACAAGATATGAGACTTCAAAAAGTTATGTCCAGATGAAGAAAATGGAATAGAAAAGATCATGAAATCTGGCTGTATAAGTGAAAAAACACTTGAAGATCAACTATCAGAAAAGACTCAAAATGTATATCCTTTTTTCAAACACTGAAAGAACAAAGAGCCTGCCAGAAAATCTATAAGGCAAATTGATGGCTATGGTATAAAAGGAGTACTTAGAGAAGACAAGGCCATAGCAGAGATACTCTGCATTAGTGGGCATGGGTAAGAATTTGGAAGCATCTTAATGCTGCAGGATCTCTTTGTGGATAAGTTGTTAGGGGATCTGTATAAAACTAAAGTAACTGTGAAAAAGATTATAGAATGAACCCACAAAATTAACACTAAGAAACCACCAGAGTCTTACGTTATTCAGTGAAGGGGTCTGAAATAGGTAAAGGATGAAATAACTCTGAATTGTTAATTCATACATACAACCTGCTGGTTAGCACGATCCTGGCACTTGAAGGCTGGAGGATGACAAATGTGGTGCCAATGTAAAAAGAGAGGTTCCTGAAATGTTTTGGGAAGTACAGGCCAATATGGCTAATACCATTGGCTAATAACCAGGTACATTATTAGGCAATATAATAAATTAAATGCATTAAAGGACACCCAGACAGATATGATCTATTTGGAAAGAGTCAATGTGACTTCTGTAAAATACTTTACCAAGAAATACTTTACAAAAAAGTACTTTCATATACTTTGGAAACCTCCTGGAGTTCTTTAATGTGACCAGCAAATGTTGGATAACAGTAAACAAGCTAATGTAGTCTACCTGAATTTCCCAAAGGCTTTCAAAGAAGTACTTCACCAAAAGCTGTTGAGAAGCAGCTAGGCACCCTAAGAAAAGTGGTTGGGTCCTTTCATGAGTATGTGATTGTTTAGAAATGGGAAATAGAGGGCAGGAG
>VZTL01016879.1:0-36773 GCA_013400535.1 Scopus umbretta
AGCTGAAACCAGGACAGGTGGTCTCTGTATCCCATCCCCTGGGGTGATAAAGTGCAGTTCTCATAAGATTGGATGCATCCCGGGTGTCCGATTGACAAAAGGTCACGCAGGTGACTGCGAGCAGAGACACACAGGGTGACATTCGGCGAGGGTGAAGGAGCTACCCCCAGCCCATGGGCAGGATGGGTTTCAGCAGCCTCCTGGGCCTCGTGAGGGTGGGCTTACTGTAACGGTGTATAAAATTTGAGCATGCAAAAAGCACCCAAAACATTACATACCCGGTCACGGCGGCAAGCCTGGTGAGAGCTCACGTTTGTGCCAGATTTGCTGGGAATCGTTTGTATCCTGTAATTTATTGTGGCTGTAGTCCTTAGGGCATGAGTAATGAGAACAGGGACGTGGGCACACTGGCAGAAAGCAGGGCTTGGGGCAGCAGCTGTACAGCTGTTTGTATGTGCCTGTGCCTTGTTCATCGCTGCAAGCCATGGGATGTTGGACCAAGTGAGACTGGGGTTTTCACCTAGCACCATAGGCCCATCTCCATAAGGGACAGGCTGTAAACATAAGTGGTACTCAAGAGTATCTAAGCAGTAGTGAAATGTTCCCTAAATACACAAAGTCTACAAAGCAAGTAAACAAAATCTGAGGTTGAAAAAGTAATGTTACTACATAACAGTCATCTTCCAGGGAGTTATTCTTGGCAGAGACACCTAATGCATTTGAAGTTGAATTAATTAATAATGCCAATTCAAAGAACACCTTGTAACAAATAATATGAATTGGTATTTGACAACAGAAAAAGTGCAGTTAAAAAGGACCTCTATAGCAAGAGAACTAAATTCCTATAGCTAAATCACATGGATTAACTAAACAGCCCTCTCTGAACTTAATCTGCTTTAGATTCAGGAGAAGCAACCTAGGATGTATTCTGAATCCAGTGTATGTTTCTTTGCATTTACTCATTGCATTTATTCTCCTATTGTATAATGTTACCAGTTGTCATGTTTCAGCAATTATCTTCAACTCAGTGTTTGACAGCATTTAAGCAAAAGCCAGTGTCTCAACTCCTTTTTTAGAAAAAGCTGCTTTTTTTTCTAGTAGCTCTCCAACAATTCCACTCAGAAGGACAAGAGTGTTGTACAGGCCAATACCAAATAACTGGAAGACAGAGATCCTTTTTCCATTTCTGCCTCTCTTGTTTTGTGAAGTATGTTGAGTCAGCTCTTCTTCTGTGTCCACTTTGGTCAATTACAAGTCGTGAATGGGGAAAATAGGCTTGCAGTCAATGAAGGAAGCATCTTGAACAACTTTAGCATTTACATCCCAGATTTTTGATAGTATTTCCAAAGTACCTATTGCCTGAACACTTTATCCGCCTTGATCTGCTGGGTGACACTGTCAACAACTGCAAAGTTACAAGGGAAAAGGATAAAGACAGCTTAATAGGATAGTGCCAGGTTGTCTCTCCAGAAATCAGAAAGGATAGGTGACACATCAATCCTTTGTGTCATCTTTTACTTCCCTCGCCCATGTGGTAACAAAATAATGACAAAACCAGATGCTCATTTGTAAGACCTTTATTTATATAAATAATATGCACTGTATCAAACAAATATACAACACCATGCTTGCAAATTAATGCTTTGCAAAGAACTCTGCTATTCCTGGTCGAAATTCCATGAGCTGAGAGTGCCTCAGGAGCCTGAAGTTGCAGGAAGCTTGTATTGCACCCGCTTGTGACCTCTCCTAGCAGGAGGAGGCACTGTGGGAGCAAGGCTCTCTGCTGTCCTACTGCAGCTGGCCTATCACCAGAAGAGATGTTTTGAGGAGCAACACAGGAGCCTCCAGCCTTACCCAGAAAGAGGAACAGAATGGAGCAGAGAACTTGCAGCCATCATGAAGGAAATGACAGAAGACCACCACGGTGTGGGCACACTTAGCCTTGGCAAAGCCTCAAGAGGTAAGACTGCAGAGGACAATCCATTTAGGTAGTGGGAAGGTGGTGGTAAGTAGGTATGTACCGTGAACCCGTGTCTTCAACTGTATCCACAAGACCAGGTGCTGATGGGGTCCCCTAGTGGAAACACAGTGATTGCCAGATAGGAGGATGCTTTGATTTTGCCCCTTAGAAAAGATATCTATCTACAGGCTGTGTAGCTTTGCTCATGCTGAGTGTTTTTTCTGGTCAGCTCTCAGTCCAGTCACCAACGAGCCATATCTAGCCATATTATGGGCAGTAAAAGGCCTGAAAAAACAGAATACTGTGGAACAGTTAAGGTGTCTCCAGCAGAGGACAGTTGCCTGGGGTGGGAGCATATTGCAGGACTGATCTAGTAGGAGATGCTCAGTGGATGAAAACTACTCCAGCAGTGAGAGCTGTGGTGCTCCTCCCTGAGGTGTGTCACGAAACAGACGGTGACCAATGTGGATGTCAATACACCATCTAAAAAGACACAACCTCACCTACATGAATGAAAAATTAAGTCTGAAGGACAATACAATGTGAAAACTAATTGTATTTTCCAGTAGATGTATGCAAATGTATTGCAGTGGTGAAGTGATGGCTCCTTTCCTGGCTGGGTGAGAGGTCCACACACTGATCAGTACTGACCTTGAGCTGCCATGGGTCTCAACATAGTTAAGAGGAGTTGAGTGGACTTCCTGTTTCTGCATGGAAAATATCTTGCTGGACACCCAGAATTGCAGTTTGCACTTGAAAATGTTGGCCAGTGAGTCTTCTGCTTTCATTTTAGGCTTTTATTGTCTAGTTTCAACCTCTCCAAGGGCACAAAACCTGGACCCACAGCTACTGAAGCTCCCTCCTTTCTGGGCAGGAGGCACTACAGACACTGGGCCTGCACACAATCCATTTAGAAGACCTGCTGGCTTCAAGTGAAGTTTTCAAGCTAAGCTACCTGGGCTGTCCAGGACTCACTCCAATACTCTCAGTCAAGCTTTCCAATAACTGGCCAATTATGCTGTTAGGACATAGGCTATACCACTTAAATAGTCATGGTTTTCAACTTCCTACCCACATCCAGAAGGACAAATACACTGTTTCACAGGGGAGGACACAGAGCAGCTCAGTGTAGTGCAGCTTTAAGAGCCAAGAGATGTGCTCCCCAAAACCTTCATGAAATGTGCAGATGAGTGCAGTGCCAGTGAGAACACAGTCATGCAAACAGCTTTGCAGGCTGTCTGCTCTCACCTGGGCAAGGCTAAACCCAGAACTCCATTTAGTGGACCACCTGAATTAGCTCTGCAGGAACCAAGGGAGGGCAAATCGCTCTCTGGCAATGTCACTGCAGTCCTGGCTATTCCCAGCTAGCAATGGATGAGGTGTGAGTCTGGGGAATGTGTCTTCAGAAGATCAGCCTAATTCTCCTTGGAAATAAAAAAGTAAGGATAGTCTTATCTCTAGACACAGGGCTGGAGGGAAGAAAGATGTAAAGAGAGAAGAAGAGAAAGATCTGATGTAAAGGAGAGAGTTGGAAATCAAAGAACAAGTATTTATAAAGTCTTCTGATGGCTGATGACTTTCACCTCAAAGTCCCAGAGTTTTAAAGGCATCTCGTAAATCATCTACTTCATACAGTGGCTGCAAGACAAAATATAAATGATAGGTCAGTTGTCAAGTGAGTAGGAGCCTATGAAGATGGAGAAGGAGGAAGGAATGGCAGGAAACAGGATGAGAGGTGGAAGAAGGGGAAGAGAATGAGGAGAGGAGGTATGAAGGAAGTTGTGGGATAGAGGCATGAGGGACATGGAAAGTGAAGACACAGGAATGAATGAAATGGCAGATGGCAGAGATGGGCAGCAAGAGCAGAGAGGAACTATAGCAAGGAAGAGAGGAAGAAGCTGACGGGAAGAGGAACCCGAAGGAGAAGGAGAGTTGGCCCTCACCAAGAGGATCCTTCGAAGTTTCCTGGACAGATGGACAGAGTTTTCATGCAGCCCTTCCCAGGCTTTGAATGTCTTTTCCCTGTTCTCCACAAATGTGTTCCAGCAGTAGAAGTAATCTGTGCAAGGCACAGGGGAGTTACAGAGTGCTCAAGACTGCCCCAGAGAGGATATTGACCTCTCCTAGGATTACTAAATCATCATGTCCTGCCATCATCTTCTCTGGCTCTTTGTCCTAGCTTCTCCCACCCTTCTGGGTCTCCCTAACTCCCCGCAGCTTTGTGTCATCTCTTTCTCGCTTGCACTTCTCACCTTTGAAGGTCATGATGGCAATCTGGGCCCCCGCCCTGTGCAGGCGCCTCAGCCCCTCAGGCTCTGCCTTGCGGTCCTCACAGAAGTAGAGGCGTGCTGTGAAGATGCGGAGGGTCAGATTGGGGTAGGCGCGCAGGAAGTCGGCCACATGTCGGGCGCAGTCGTAACAGGGGCTCCAGGAGGTGAACCAGGTGATACGGTAGCAGCGGCCTGGGTCCAGGTCCCAGGCTGAGATGTAGCGCAGGAAGAGCACCTCCACATGACAGCCCATCTTTGCGAAAGAGAGAGAGGGACAAGGTGTGAGGCTTGGGGGGAAGGAGTAGGGTTGAGGAGGGAGGTGTGAGCTGATGGGGTGGAGGGGAGGGGAAATAAGATGGGGGTAGGTCCCAGGGTCAGAGCACAGAGGGAGGAGGCACAGCGGTACATAAGTGAAAGACTGCCTAGAAAAGCCCAGGAGTGCACTGATGCATACGGATGTACAAGAGGAATGGTGGGAGCTAAGCAGAAAAGCAGGTAGACTGGTAAAGCAGCAGGGAGTATGGATGTCTTGTTGATAACACACTTGGGGGTAGCATAAAGTACAGGTTTACCTGGAGGCTGCATCTCCGAAATAGCACGTACCAGTGCAGTGTCCATGCTCATGGACACATGTGCCAGTGCCTGCGTTGCTGTCACAGCCCTCCTTTCCCTGCTGCCCCAGGTGAACTGGAGCTGCATGGACCTCAGCATGGATATAAGAACAGGATGCCAAGGTGTTCCCCATACCTTATTGCGCAGGTATCCAAAGTCCAGGGAGCACGATGTAGCACTGTCACGGCGCTTTACAACATAGCAGAGATAGGTTTCACGCCGGCCCTTGGCCCAGCGCAGGTTCTTGAAGTTGTAGAGGAAGAGTTTCCTCTTCATCAGGAGGCTGCAGGAGAAGACAAGAGAGAATTTACATTAGCTCTACCCTGGAGCCAGCAGTTGGCCATGCCTTTGTTGAGAGCTCAGCAACAAAAATGTCCTCCTCATGCGTATGAGAAAAACATCAGTAATTTGCCTGCAATGTGTTAGGAAAGGGTGCAGACGTGACTGTGGGGATGAACCAGGTGACCTTGTGAGTGGAAACAGTAAATGAATTAGTAATGATTAGTCAAACAGCAACTCTAGCTGGGGAGAGTGTGAAAATATCTGCAAATATCCAAAAGATGGACACCAGTGAGGGAGAAGGATGAAGGTGTCTAAGAAGACCTGGGAAGATGAGAGGGTCTGGAGTTCAGTCATCAAGAAATATTATTTTTGCTGTATGAAACCCTGAAAAGCCACTGGGGCAAGGGACGGATCAAATTAGAGCCTCTTTAGAGAAGACTGGAAGGTGTTTCTTCCCAGTATTGCCCAAAAGAAGAGCATGGTTGAAAGTGTGCAGGGCTAGGGCCCCAGGTAAGGTACCATATACTAGCTGACAGAATACGTAATGGGGTAGGCACACGGACACCTCTCCAGACAGAAGTACCATTCCCATATTAGACAAACACCAAAACTGGTGGGGGCCTGCTCCCATGCCCAGGGATGCTGCTGGGGAGAGGCAGCAGGAGCACAGAAAGGGTAAGGTAGTCATGAGTTGTATTTAACAGCTTCACTGCCAACTGGAGGTACATAGGCAGCTGAGAACAGCTGTGTTCATTGAGGTGAGATACTTGCCTCCCCCACAGCAATGCAAAACAGAAGTGAATGGGTTAAAAATAATCATGTCCCTTGTCATCTTTTCCCTCTGATAGGCAGGTTCAGCAGGGAGATGGGGTCAAGTGCTACTGAGCTGGGTTTTCTGGGGGATCTCCAGTGAGGTTGGGTTTGTTAGGAATTTAAATCCTATTTAAACATGAGAGTCTAAGCAAGGAAAAGTTGCTTATACAAACACGCTTCATCTGTTTGCCAATGTCACCATAAAGCCTGAGCACTGCAGAGCGCTTAATCTCCAGCTAACAGTGGCATCCTCTCTGCTCCTCCAGGAGCTTCTTCCACTGTGCACCCTTGCACATGGCTACTGCACCACAGGTATTCATTCACATAGTCACACACATCCTCTTGCCTTTTGATACCTAGTGCACGTGCTTTGCTCTCCTGTAGCACTCACTATTGCACCTCACACCACATCACCAGAGAGGCACATTCTTCCCTCAAGCACCCTTGCTACCCTGATTGTCCAACAGATAGGCAAGCCACCTGCACACATCCTCTTTCCTGCCATGTCACCCTCAGCCTGCAGTGCAAAAATACCTGTCCTGCTCACACAGAAAGAGCAAGCACACACATACTCAATTATGCCACTCTGTACACTTCTCTAATAGAGAAGTAGATCACATGGGAGTCATGACACATCTCCTGCTAGGAGAAAGTCCATAGAGAAGACAAGGCTCTGCAGAGTTCTGTGCACACTCAGAGGGCAAAGACTCCCTACTAAGCATTTTATTCAGCCCAACAACTGCCTCAGCCAGTTCTTGGAGGTCTGTCCTGTAAGCACTGCCACAGTCCTGCTCTGCTGGGCTTGCAGGTTGTGTCAGGGGTAGAGCACAAACTGATCCCACTGCATTTCATCACCCCTTTCTCTGGCAGTTCATGTTGGGTACGTGTTTCCCATACTCACCATATGTTCTTCATCATCAGTTTTGATTTATTATTTTAGAGCCACCCCACTTCCTACCACCTTAGATTCACCCTATTTCCCTGAATTTGTACAAAAACTTATGAACACATGTGTATGTTCCCTAACACATGCACACACATGTTGGTCCCCTCACAAAACTGTCAACCAGTGCTTCACCTCAGGCTTCTCCCTTTTAGATGTGTGTTATTGCAGGGATATTTCAGGGAAGACTCTCCCCTGTAACAGAGGGACTGGAGAGGGGACACCCCTTCTATGTGTGACAGATCCTCAGGTTGTCCAGAGAGGACAGTACAAGAGGATAGCCCAGACAATTGCGTAGGAAATGAGCAGGTATGATATGTGAGAGGCTTGCAAAGCTCTTACCTGGGGTGTGCCACAACAGCAGAAAACAGAGCAGAAGAATTGTAAAAAACGCAATGGCTTGTTGAAGAACCATATAAGCCGGGTGAAAAACATGACAATTATGTTGATGTTTCATCAAAGCCCACATGGAAAAAAGCTTTTCAACACATCAAAAACTTTAGGGAAAACAGGCTTTCCCTTTTCTCTTTTTTTGTGAAGTTTTGGGCAAAAACATTTGCTTTCAAAATGTTTCTGATTCTTCTTCTAACTTCCCCTTTTCTCACTTCTTCCCATTCATCTCTATTGCGTGGTTTTGCCCCCGTGGAGCAGCATGTGGATGCCAATAAGGGTGAAGAACAAGAAATGACCCCAAAACCCAGAAAAATAAAATTATGATCACTTGCATTATTTTTCAGTGTCAGAAGAAAGTGAAGACAATTTTGAATCACAGAAGCCATTTGTTCAACTAGAAATGTTCATTAACATCAGTTCCTGTTTTCCCTTCTCTCTGGAGTTCATCATCCCAGGGTTTTTTTGCTAGGAAGGATTTCAGAACGTGGCTGGTACAAGAAGAAGAACAATGAATGAACAGATGTTGCGGGGAGCAACTGAGCAGATGTGCAGTTAGGTACAAACTGCTGGATACATGTGCAACTCCTATAGCTATAGCATAGCTCAGGGGAAAGCAGCATGGACACAGAAGCTGTGATTATACTTGGACCCTGAAGGAGATTGAACCGAGACCTTCTCAAATAAAGATTCATGAAGCCAATCCTCAAATCAGAGTGAAGGCCCCTCAGTGTGTGAATGATATGCAGTTGTGGAGAGTGATTAGTGATAATTAACTCGCAGAGTAATTGCAGTGCAAGTAGAGGAATCCAATGCTGGAACAGTCTGTGCTTACGAGCACAAGGGTGTGAGCAGCAGAAACAGAGTAAGACAAAAATCTGATGCAAGAGAAAGAATAGGTGGATAAGGAGAGAAGAGTGGGCAGGGATTGATGTGCTTAAGCAGCAGATGGCATCTGAATGTTCATCTTTCTGTTATCTCTTTTTGTTTCTAGAAAAGAAAAAGAATGGAAAGGAACAGAGAATAGTCACGAGAAAGAGAAATGACAGAAAGGGAAAAGAGTGCAGGGTGGCTGACAGTCAAAGAGAAAGAATGACAGACACAGAGATGCAAGGTGCAAGAGCAGGATGGGGTGGGGAGTTAGATGACTGAGTCAGATGGGGAAAGGGACAGTGAGCACCAAATAGAGAGCAGGTTAATTCTAAGAGAAAGACCCTCATTTCTTATATGAGCAAGAAACTGGAGGCACTCATTTTACCTGTCCATGACTGCCAGGGTCTCTCTCAGGTGATGGAATTGCAGGGAGGTTGTCTTGTAGGCTCTGTCTGTGCAGCCCTCTGACTTGATGTACAGAAATGTGGACTGCCCCGTGTGTCCCCTCCCCATTCACCCCTATCTACCTCCTGCCGGGTTTCGTCGGGGTGTGGTTGAGGGAGGAGTTAGAAAGGTCTCTGGAGCTGCAGGAGCTGAAGAGCAAAGGGTTGAGATGTGAAGGGGCAACAGTTCTGAAAGATGCTCAGCACCCATTGGTCACCTCCCCCCGCTGCGCTCCCGATTGGGCCCTCCCTGCCTGCAAAATTATTCTGAATTAATATCAATAACATAACGAGGCAGGAAGCATTGTCTAGTGGTTAGAGGGGGGCCTGGGAGCTTGTGTACCACTAACGTGAATGTGGGCAAAACCACACTATCCCTCTGGGCCTCAGTTCATGCAGCTGTGCAGTGAAGATGGTGACCCTGCCCTGCCCCACCGCGGAGGGAGCTCTGCACAGCACCCCCAAGGTGCCCAGCTGGAAGGAGTTCAGGGAACACCAAATTGTTGGCAGGCTTCTCCTCCCTCCTCCATGTCCCCCTGAAAGGCCCAGCAACTGCTTGGCAGCATGGGGCAACACCGAAGCCAAAGAGGAGAGTAAGAGGGACCCAGCTCCAGAGAGAGCCCAGGGTTTGATGGGGAGCGCCTGGCCCCACTTTGGCACCTGAACATGGCCATGGGCGCCTGAGCTGTGTCAACACGCCAGGAGAGGTGGTGAACCTGCATTGCAAAGCTGTACGCAAAGGGCCGGTGGGGAATGACTCAGGGGCTGATCCTGCTGTTCCAGGTGGCACCGCTGCTGCAATCTGCTGGCAGCAGGGTAGCTGCCAGGACCTTCCGTCCGATGGCTGCACCCAGCAGGCGTGTGGTTGTACACCGTCATGCCCGGCCTCACGCTCAGGATGCACACGCTTCGCTCTGCCAACACCGCTCTTTGCCACCCGGACTCTGCTCCACCACGGCCCTGCAGCACCTCCCTGGGCACCCTTCCCCTCTGCAGGGCTGAAGGACAGCCAAGGGATGGGTCAGCGGCTTTGGCTGGGCTGGCTGCTGAGGAGGCAGACGGGGGATATTCTGCTCCGTTTGTGCCTCAAGCAGGGCACAGTCAGTGCTACGGCTGAGAAACAGGGCTTTTGTTTACCTCACGCTAGGGTAGTTCTTCGTTTTTTCTCTGCTTCATTTACTTTCCTTATTAATTTTACTGGCTTTCAGCGTGCTAGGACTGTGTGAAACCAGTATATGCAAAAAACATGAAAAGGAGAGATGAATTGCCAGAACAGAGCAGATGAGTCTCTAGCCCAGCACTTTGACAGTACTTGTCTTTGAGAGTGGCTGGCATGGCACACTTCAGGAAAAGGAGAAGCACTCCTGGATGGTTCAGGACTGGGCTGTCCTACTCCTTGGGCAAATGTCTGGGTAGGGCACACGCTCAACAAATCCACATTTTGTCAGCTGCATTGGTCTCAAGAGTTGTGGCAATTATCCTCTTTGAGGATCTGGCTCCTAGTGTTTGAGCAAATCTAGAAGATCCTGTGATACTTGTGAATCCCTGTCCTACTTAACAGTCAAAGAGGACGCTCTTGCTAATGCAACAGCTGTCCCCTTTCAGCCTTTGCCCTAGCAACACCTTGTGACAAATCTCCTAGGTAAGACCAAGAGTCATTTTGTCCCCCTGTCATACTAACCTATTTTTTCTTTTAATAATGCAAAGAGGATGTTTGTTACACAGGACATTAAAAAAAGAAAAGAGAAAAAAAAGCAACACACCCCGGGAAATCTGCTTCTTAGAGATCACAACTGTTTGTGTGTTATCAGATAAATTAAGGTAGCTTCAGCTTTATTCTTGTACTGGCTCCTAATTTCCATAGCCAAAATCTTGCAGAAAGGACTAAAGAAATATCTTCATGGCGAGCCCAGTCTTCCCCATAAATTAAATTTGTGCATAATGATATTCTCAAAGGTTTAACATGTCAAGTCTCATAAAATGTTTAACTAGTTCCTTTCTCTGATCCTGCCTGTAAGTGGAATTCATTCTTCCATGTTTAAAACATCAGCTCTTTCCCTTAAATGTTGGAGAGAGCAACAGATAGCTGCCTTGATCTCCACAGAGACAAAAAAAAAAAGAACAAATGAATGAACAGATAAACTATATTTATGTCACTCTTTGGCAGGGCTCTCAAGCCTAAATACTGATGTAGGCTTTCTAACACCCTTCATTTAGACTGGTAACTTCCCTCAAACTGGAGGTGCAAGTGCACAAAGTGGCAGTAATTCTCTGCCTCTAGCTCTAATCCCCAGAGCAGAAATGTGTTGGTGTGGATGTGTTTTTAGTGTCTCATAGCAAGTCTAGGGCGACATTTCAAGAGGGACTCTGAGCTCCTATGCAGTTCTGCCTAAAGCAGGAGCTTGCAGTCTCTTGCCAAGGAAAGATCTGGCTTGTTAGCAGATGTCTTCTCTGCTCTGATTAAAAAAAACAAAACAGTTTGGAAAACCATGGAAAGGTTGCTGATCCCTGATTTAGCTGCCAGTCCATATGGTGGGACTCTTTTGGCTGGGGGCTAATACACAAGGAGAGATGCTGACCACTCTCATTTTCCTTCCTTTCTGCTCAATTCTGCTCAAACTCATTAGGAGAGGGGATTGGTAGTGGGAGAGAAAAACAGTTTTCCTGAAGATGACTCCATCTATGTTTCTGATCAAAGCCTGGGTCTGTTAGAGGCTAATGGAAAGGCTAGAAAGGGTCTCTGTGCTGGTATGTTTAGAGTGTTATCTAGCAAGAGACACTGCTCCAGCTTATCAGGATCACAGAAGGACATCCCAGCATCCCTTCAGGTTTCTTGCGCTCAGGACTCTATTCCATGTCTTGAAGTGAGAACAACAGAGAAATAACATCAGGCTGAAGAGCAGTGGTCAGGTGTAAGGGGGGAGGAGGAATATCACAGTTACTGTTACTAAAGATTCAGAAAGCAAACTGCAAAGAAATCAGAGAGCAAAAATGCGGTGAATAATTAAAAGTAATTATCTAGCCCCAAAGCAGAGGAGAGGTTGCTTGTTTAGTCAACAGGAAGTCGTGTGTTCGTGTGTACTGATATAAATACATATTTATTTTTTCCAGTCACCCTTTGCTCAGAAATCGCATTTTGAAACAAGCGCCGACATCACCAGTTGGTTGGTTCTTATGCTGAACACAAGAAACGCAGACACCTGCTTCCCCTTGCCTCAAGCGAAAACCTCAAGCAGAAAAACTTTCTCTGCTCAACAAGTGCTGATGCATCAAGGACACTGACTTGCACAGAGACCTCGAGCAGGGGAATGGTAGAGCTTCTTGCGGCTAGACACAGGCAAATAACTAAGCTGATGTGCTTATTTATTATAAGCACATATACACATAGATTGTGGATTCTCCTAAGCATATATTAAGCATAAGCATATATTAAAGTGCTCATTTATTATACACACATTACGTTATAGTCTGTGTTCATTCCACAAAGATTCATCAGCCTATTTTGAAAAACAGACCTAACACAGGCTCAGGCACCTCTGCCAGGCAGACCACTCATATTACTCCAGACCTGGGTGTAAAAAAAAACTGCACTAGATGTAGAAGCAGTTGCTGTCTAGGACATGGGGCAAAAGGCCTTGTCCCTAGAGCTGCCAACTCATCCTGTGACACAGCTGTGGATGCCATGCCTGGGGAGAAGTTTTCAGCAGTTGCATGACAAAGCACTGACTGTCATGGTGCGGAACATGCAGCACCACGGAGATACATTGAAAGCTGTAAGGGTGTCCATGAGGTCTGCCTGGGGTGGACATCACCAGGAGGGGATTGTGTGGTGGTGGGGTGTTGCGAACGCAAATCTAAAGCACTGTGGGTGAGTGTCACTGAGGATGCACCTATGTTAGATGAGAGCAGGGATCCCAGAACATGAAGGGGAAGTGGGAAGGACAGAAGGCAGGAATTCAGGATGTGTGGAAGTGCCAGTGGGAGGGTGGGTTTATGAAACCTGAACGCCCGCACTGTGCACTGCTGCATGCTGCAGGATCGTAGATGATGCCACTGATGCAGAATTGAGGGCATCTGGTTGCTGGGTGTGCACTAAGATTATACGTTATTATGCCAGTAATTTGGCTTTCCAGGCACTGCAAAACCTTTATCTGGAGACTTGACTCGTGGTTTATTTTTGTTCCACAGTTGAGCTTGTTTTGGTGCTGGGAGGTGAGGCAAATTAGGGTGAAACTATTGAATTGAGTACACATTTTTCAACCACAGTCCTGTGAGCGCCACTCATTCCTGCCCTGCAGCTCTCTGCTAGCTCAGCCTGGGGCTCCTTATAGTAACTAATGACACTTAATCCTGGTTCTGTGACCCTACAATGTTTTCGCCCCTCGCCTGTATTAATTCCCCCCACCATGTCTCTAGGCAGCAGCAGTTCCATCCCTTGCTACCGGTGCCTGACACCTGCTAGGATGACCAGCAGGAAGGGAGGAAGGGGGCTGGGTTGGGCTGAGGAGTTTGAGACCTAGTGAATGGCTTCCCCATCATGAATGCAGGTAAAAAATGTGACCAAAGTCCAAGCACCGAAGTCCAATGCCCGCAAATGTCTTCTCTAGCTTGAGGCCATGACATGGTTGGCAGCTTGTCTCATTTGCACTAAGAAAAACACAGAGTCTGCGATCAAAGCAGAATGCGCCTTCCCCATGGTGAGAGCTGGGGGGTGGGGAAGTACCCACCAGAGCTGCTTGCACCTTGCTGCTTCCCATAGCAGCGCATGCAGCTCCAGCCTGCAGCATGCCCTGCCCATCTGACTTGGCTTCTGGACTTCATGCTGCACAGACCTGGAGAACACCCTCTTTTTGCACAGGGAGCTTCAGACTGTGTTCCAGTGTTACTCCGTTCTCCTACAGCTCAGCCCCCTGGTCTGGGCACCCCAAACCCTGCTGCCAGTCGTATTTTCCCCCTCCTTAATGGAAGTCACTGGCTCCATATCTCTGCAATCATCTGCTAGTCACGGGGAGAAACTCAGTTTTACACCACAGTTTTTCACAATGAGACTCACCTTCTAGCTGTGGTTATGGTTTCACAGACCAAAGTTGCCTGTTCTTAGCTCCTGTTCGTGCAGTTGCTGCAGCTCATGCTACTCAGTGCAAAAAGAGCTTGCACCTGGGGCCTGGGTGGTAAATCCTGATTTTAATTTCCCTTTGGAGAAGGGAAATTATTTTGTTTTTAGAGAAGACCTTTGCTGGAAAGGCTGGAACAGAAGTGCTTGGGAGCTCACTAAAGAGCAGTATGTTGCCTGTTCCTCGGCTTGCAGGGATGTGTTGAGTTCCCTGCTGTTGTACAAGATTTCCTTGGGTGGAGATCCTCATGAGCAGTATTCTTGCATCTTACAAAGTTTTCTTATCAACAAAGCAAGCATTTTCAGAAGATTCAAGATAGCCTTGCTACTTCTTGTCTTCCTCCCCTCAACTTCAGAGCTGCTCTTATGCTCTTATCACTGGCCACATCCAGAAGGTTTGTGGGATGCTACCGCTAACCTCTACTACCGAATGCCAAAGTGCCAGACAGTAGAATTAGGGTCTGCCACTGACACCCTGATCCTCTTCCAGGGGCCCCAGTGCTCTTGGCAATATGGGTGGAATGGGAGACCCATTCTGAGGCTAATGAAGAGGGGAGAAGGGGTGAAAAGTGATTCTCATTGCATGATTGGTATCTCCTCCTTTGCTGTGATATCTCTGCTGTCTTCCTTCCTTGCTAGTGCACTACCATGCCTGACTGTGCTGACTGTTAGCATCAGTTATTTCTTTATCCATGACCACATGGAAGGCTCCCAAGTTTCTGCTGTGAGCAGTGAGGTCAGTGTTGTGACACACTTGAGCTAGCTGCCCAGGCAGGGGAGGGTACCCAAGGGTCTGAGAACTTCCCAGGTGTTGTGGTTAAACTCCAGTCAGCAACTAAGCACCACATAGTTGCTCGGTCACCCTTCCCGCTTTAGTAGCATGGGGGAGAGAACTGGGAAAAAAAAAAAAGTAAAACCCAGGGGTTGAGATAAAGGCAGTTTAATAGGACAGCAGAGGAAGAGAAAGTAATAATAATGATGATAATAATAATAATGATAAAATAATATACAAAATAGGTGATACACAATGCAATTGCTCACCACCCGCTGACCAATGCTCAGCCAGTCCCTGAGCAGCGATCGCTGCCCCGATGGCCAACTCCCCCCAGTTTCTATACTGAGCGTGACGTCATATGGTATGGAATAGCCCTTTGGCCAGTTTGGGTCAGCTGTCCTGGCTGTGCCCCCTCCCAGCTTCTTGTGCACCTGGCAGAGCATGGGAAGCTGAAAAGTCCTTGACTAGTGTAAACACTGCTTAGCAACAACTAAAACACCAGTGTGTTATCAACATTATTCTCATCCTAAATCCAAAACACAGCACTACACCAGCTACTAGGAAGAAAATTAACTCTATCCCAGCTGAAACCAGGACACCAGCTAATTTCATAGAGTTTAAAAATACCCTGTCGTATTTCAGCCAAAAGCATGTGTTCTGCTTGGATGAAAAGGTTGGTAGAAGCTCCTAGAAGGCAGAGGAGAGAAAGAAGAGGAAGAACCTGAAGGGGAAACAAAGACTCTGGGAAACTGTTGATTATGAATTATTATTATGAGAGATTTTAATTCACTGGTGCCCATTGGTTTTAGACAATGCTTGTAACATTGCTTCTGCTTCCCACTCAGATGTGGCCCCAGAACAACTATATCTCACTAAAATATGTAACTCTTGTATTCACATACACAACCAGTTAATTTGCCCAATCTGTAGTCAACGAGGGGGCACCATGTCCACTCACCTCTTCTATCATTTCTGTGCAGGTACAGGTAGGGTAGAGCACAGGCACATTTACTTTAAGACAGCTAGCTTGGTCCCATCCCAATTTGGAAAACCGGTGACAAGACAAAAAAAGCTAACAGTTTGGAGACGCAAAAATCTACCCTGAAGCAGTGCCCCTGGGGACTCTCAGGGAACAGAAATGGCAAAGGGGCTTGCAGAGACTATGGAGAGTTCAGATGCCTTTCCTAGACTAAACCAAAGGGAAACTACAAAGATACAAGTTGATGGACAATGAAGCTAAGAGAAATGGTGTAATGATGGTGCCGGGCTCAAGCAGAGCTGATGAGAAAATTGCTTGTGACCATGGTGTGGAGAGTCTCAGGAACAATTACATTCACAGCGCACCAGGCAGAAAACAAACTCTTTTGAACCCTTCCTTCACTGCAAGGATCAGGCTGGAAGCTAAGTCTAGGCTATAGAAGAAAACAGGTTCTATTTGTTAATCCATAATAATGACCAGCACAGCTTGCTCCAGCTGATCTGTGCTATTTCAGTACAAGACAAGAGACACAGTGAGGTGTAAGCATCTTCTAGTGGGTGTGTTTTCTAATACATGTTTTCTATTTGGTGCTACAAGGGAACAGTCAGAGCAGTAAGCCCCACAGGAATGCCTTCAGCATGGAAAGGCTTTGTAGGTACAAGGCACCCAATACAAGAGGTGGCATGCTGACGTGCACCAGTGTGAGACCGAAACCTTGGTCAAGATGTCACGTTGGTAGGCTGTGCTGGCTATCATGTTTGAAGCAACTGCTGCTGCTGCATGCCACTGCTGCTCCAGCCTCTAAGGCATTGGCTAAGAAGCCAGAGAAGGTGGCAGGAGGATCCAATTCCCGCAAGCCGCCAGCGTCCAGGGGGGGCTAATTATGAGGGTGTTGACTGTCTCCAAGAAGCACAGAACTTTCGCTCACCACTATGAAAGCAAACTGAAGTCTACGCAGTATAGAAGGACAATATCTGCACCAGGCTGAGGCTCAGGAGCCTGGACAAGGGCAGCACAAGAGGACTTGGTACTTCTAGCTCCTTTAAACTCAACAACAAGCCAAGAGGAAGGTGCCAAGAAGGCAGCAAAGGCCAAGAACCACCTAACCCTTGACTGGCACTGCCAAGAAGCCCAGATTATCTGTGGCTGTGAAGGAAACCCCAAGAAACTGGCAGCCACCATGGCCAAGAAAGCAATCAAGAGCTTAGAGAATATGACAGCTGACAGACCAAAAAAGGCAAAGATCCAGCTAAGGGTGAAACAGTGAAACCCAAGGCTACCAAACCCAAGGCAGAGAAATCGAAAGTGGCCTCAGGCTGAGAAGGCAGTGCACAAGAAGTAGATGCTGTATGAGCATGAAGTGTCCTGCTTCAGGGACACAGAGTGGAAATCCTTTAATTGAAACATTGATTTTCATCATGTTTTGCATTTTTAACACAGTTTCCCCAAGGGAAGATAATTAATTGTAATAATGAGAATTCCTTGTTTTGCAATAGAACTCAGGCTTTGTATGAACTAAATGTTTCTTCTTGCTATTTTCTTCAGCTGCCTGCAGCAGTATTGTAGGGGAGATGGAGACAGAGTCTGCTCAGAGGTGCACAGCAAAAAGAATAGAGGCAACAAACAAAAGCTGCAATGAAGGAATTTCTGTTCTGACATCAGGAAAACATTCTCCATCTTAAGTGTGGTGCAGCACTGGAACAGGTTGTGGATTCTCCATCCCTGATGACTTTTTCAAAATTCAGCTGGACAAGGCTCTGAGCAATCTGATTAACTTTGAAGTTAGCTCTGCTTGCTAACTTTAAATGTAATTTTATCTATGATCTTAACTGGGAATGTATACTATCTTAATAAAGACATTTATTTAAAAAAACGCACAACATATATATTTATTCTTATATTTAAGTAGGTGAGTTCTCACATTACTTATTATTTAGACACATTGAATTACATGTTTATTTATTACATCTTTTTGTTAATGTCTAATTTGTGACAAACTGTATTTGTAGGCAAGTTGCAATCTTAGTAAAATACCCAAAAGAGCATTCTGAAAGATAATTTATTAATTAAATGAAGCTTTGCTCTGCTGATGACTTTCACCAATTCAGGTTTTTTATATACTGCAATATAGTAGCAGCAAGTACATGCAGCTTGTATTTTAACCAATATAATTTATATTATTGAAAACATTTTTATTTGAAAAAATCATTTACATTAATAGCAAAATTAGACAATCAAATTAATTCATGATGTTTCACATACTTTTTAAAATATTTTTTTCATGGACTAAAATCCAGCTCTCTATTTTGTGGGGGTTTATTCCAGCTTGCTACATTACAAGGGCTGAAGACAGCAGAGAACAGAGGGAAGCAAAGCGATATGCTGAAGATCGCAAAGCAATATGCTGAAGATCACAAAGCAGGAGGTGAAAAGGAGATCCAGAAATGGAATTCACATTTCCTGTGTCCCAGTCAAGGGACTGTTCACAACTGTACATTGTCAAACAATGTCAGACTATGTGGTGTCAGGAGTAAATGTTACGGAAACATGCACCTTTAAAATCTTCTTTTTTTAAAAAATAAAACAAACAAACAACGATTTTAAATTTTTTTTACTAAAATCCTTTTGGTTTCAAGCCAGCTATTCTTTATGTAATAGAGGTGTTCTTTTTGGATTGGTTGCAAGCACTGCTCCCCTTTGTGCAGGACAAGCCCACAGCCCAGCCAGCAGCAGGCTCTTGTGGGATCTCTCCAAGCTGAAAGGCCTGATGAACACTTTTTGTTCATGCTGCGGGTTCTTGTGGACAAATCCAGGCAACATGGATCTTCCAGGTGACATGGCAGCTGCTTCCAACAGTCCCTCTGTGCTTTCCTGCAGCACTCCACTTCCTCCTCACCTTGTTTCTGCAACCAGGGCCGCCATCTCAAGACATGTGGATGCTGTTCCCACAGTGCACAAGTTGACCTGAGATGCCATTGTCCCCTCCCTGCTCTGACTGGCATATCCTTCCCTTTAGAAAATCCTGAGCTTGGCAGCTGAGGGAGCCACAGCATGTGAGAACTGGAGGGCAAGAGAAAAGGAGAGCTGGCATGGGCCAAGCACTGTCCCCAGCCCCACTTGGCAATGCCATGTGTCACCTCATCAAGCACCCTTTCTGCCACCCCACTTCAGCCCCACTGTCTTCCTCACTGATTCTTGCTCCGAGATGAACATATGAACAGAAAAGAAAGAGAAGAGATGAGAAAAATAGAGACAGAGAACAAAGAAGAGAAGGAGACATGTGAAGGTAGAACAACCCTTGCTTTCTAGGTGCAGCAGAAAGTCCTCGGTGTGGCCAGCTTCCCTTGCAGGGATCTCCAGCTCCATATGCCCAGCAAAGTGAGGTATGGCTTCAAACTGGGGACCAGGTATGAGAACACTGGCCTTGAAACAACAGCCTTCAAACTGGCAACACTAATCAATACTCAGAAGCCATGACAGCAAAATGAGCAAGAACCCATTGTGTGGGAAGTGACTGCAGGCCATCTAACTCCCACTCCGGGTCAGAATAGTTTACAAAAACCAGCCACAAACAGTAGATCATGCTTCTAAAATGGGATTCTGGCAGCTTTCTCTGTGGCTAGTCCAACTTTGTGAGAAACAGACCTAGCTGGAGCTATATTTAAAACCATTTCCCCAGCTTACAAGAGAAGGCAATGTGCAGAGACCAGCAACGCAGCACCATGACAATTCAGGTTGGAATGCCAGGGGAGATAAATCTGTGTACAAGATAAGTGCTAATGAAGATGGGGAAGCCTTTTGGACTCCAGTACTGTAAGGACAGGGAAGAATAAACTGAATCACAAAAAATCAATGTTGTACCCTGCTCACACTGCTGGTGGAACATGCCGATAGAGACGCACTGCTAAGGCCAAGAGCTTATTGAGCCAGGGCAGAGTCAGGCCTGTATAGATGGGAGCAACATCCACAGTCACTTGGGCTGAGGCTGTTTTCATTTTAACAGTCCGAGATAGGGACACCGCAGTGTTAGCCAGGAAGGAGCATTGATTCTTGGGGACAGTGTTGTGCAATAACCTGCATTGTGTGGTTTAGTTCTGAAGAACTATTGGGACACTGTCAGAGGCAGCTTGATGGATAATTTGGGCCCCAGCCACTTTTGTTCTAGAAATACCATCTAAATGCTGACTTGACTGCTTGCACATGAAGACACTGCCTAGAGTCTCCCATGCTCTGAGCACTCAATTTTTTCAACCAAAATATGATGTACAGTCAGTGCCTGATGAATCTATGCAAAAGTCAGAAATTCAATGAAAGAGAAATTTTCCTAATCCTTTTGACCTAGATGTGTAATTTTTAATGTAGTCTTTCAGTTATCCCCATTACTGAGTTAAATGGCTCTAGCCAACAAATTCTTCTTCGCTTATGAGGTGATTTATCACAGCTTTTATTTTAGTCATCTTACCATTGTACTTGGAGATGATAATTCTCCACCAGCAAGTCATGGCACATGCACAGTGAAAAGGTATATTCTCAGCACAAATCTCACAGGCTGGGAGGAGTTATCCCTGTGCTTCATAGCTATCAACTGTCAGGAAAATCTAGCACAGATATCTATGAAAAAAAAAATGCTGAAGCTAATTTCCTGTATCTCTAGAAAAAATAATGACCTCCCAGGAAGACCTGTGATGAGTGAAGGCAGTGGAGGACTGGGCTAGCAGGGAGTAAAGAGCTCCAAATGACACATTTGGGATGGAGTCATGTCTGCCCACAAGTCTGGAGGAAATACAGCTAGAGACAAATAAACCCAAACACATGAGAGTTGCCAAGAATAACAGGAAATACATTTTCTTTTAATATTTTTGTGTGCATTATATGTACTCTAGCATGAAAACAGTGTTCTCCCGGAGAGGAGTACCTCTTCCTCTCCCTGCTGAAAGCAAGCAACAGAAAGGCTTCTAACCATTCCCCAAACTGTATGAATGTTAAATTTCTATATACTGTACAGTAGCTATGTTATACAGTTACATATCTATATCAGCTTACATTCAACTCTAAATACAGAGTGGAGACTTGGCCTAGTCCAATTTCCAAAAGCTCCCTCTAACATCTCGCCTCCATTGTACCTTCCTCCACACAGGCAAATTCCACAGGCACCCCAGCACAGAAGTCAGTGGCTGTCAGTGCCTTGAACATCTTTGAGATTAAGCTCTCAGTGCCCTCCTCTCTACAGAAATGTGCACACTCTCAGTACAGAGAAATTCTTCCTCCATCCCTAGTCTCATGAGCTTCGAGTACTCAAGAGGAGCAGCATCCTCTGTGTAGGAGTGCGATGCCCCTGTGTATAGGATGAAATTCCAGTCACTACATAACTTGGAATTCTTTCTCTTGTATGCTGGATTAATATAGAGAGATTTAGCCCATCTATGGCAAATTTTGACCTTACACAGAACAAATCTATGTCTGCACAGGGTGTCTTCCCCTACACAGAGGTCGTAACCAGCTTCTTGCTACATACAGCAGAAATCCGAGTCCCAGGGACAGGCTCTTAACCTTAATTGTTTTGCTCTTTTTTTTTTGGAGACGTCTGCCTCTGTGCGGCAAACTGTCCCCTATATTGTGTGGTCCTGGCTCTGTGCAGCACACCAGTACTGAATGGTACCTAGTTCAGCAGCAGAGTATATTATGTGACAGGGGTGAATGCCTACTCTAGCAAACCAGCTTTCTGTTAGTTGGGAACAACGCTTAGAGGTCCTAGAGACAGGGTCTTCCTGATCTTCTGCTGCAGTGAGCTAAGCTCCTCAGCTCCAGTGCCCCACAGAATCATGCACTAAGAGTCACACAGAGTGACTAATACACTTCAGACAGCTCCTCCCCACTTACCCTACCCAGTCTTGTAGTGAAAACTGTCCCTATACCTGGAAATGTTCTCCTTGTATCTGGAAAACAAAGTTCTTGAGCAGACCACAGACATTCAGTGCTACCACAGTGAATTCTTTTCCCCAGGTTGGCCTGCCTTTATGAGCGCCTATACCTGCAGATACATTTACCTCCCCACCAGCACCTGGCTCTGTGCAGGTTAACACAGCCAGAGAACCTGCAGGAAAACCTAGGGATCCCAGATAATGATTCTTCTTCCACATCCCATTCCAATTTGTGACTCCTTTCTGCTTTTTGCAGGAGCTTGCAGGTCAGGAAGTAGGAACTCAAGTGGTGATATTGAAAGGAGGCTCAGCAACTGAAGAGTGTGGAGGTAGCCAGACCAAGACAAGTCACCAGGACAAGCTAATTCCTTGCAAGTTTCCAGTACTGTGAGGACACACAGGTTCTTCGTGGGCTCTCTTGGGCTTAGGAGCAGAGGCAGCTATACTTACTGCTGCCTGGAACTCGCCTGGAATGGCACCAAAAGATTTCTTCAACAGGAAATGAGGGACAGAATGGGGGAGAGGAGAGGAGGCAGAGGAACAGGCAGCACTCTGTTCCAACATAATCTTCTTTAGAAAAATATTATGCCATACTAAATCCAGAATTCTTCCTTTTGGTAGCAGTTGTGTGTGAGGGAGGCAATGGGCTTGAGACAAAGAACTTCCCAGAGGTAGTTATAAATGATCTGCTGTCATACAGGGACAATGAGGTTAGCCTTGGATTGAGGACAGCTCATCTCCCAGTTCTGTCACTTCTCTGAGGCCAGTATACACAGGAGAAGGCTGTGCTATCACACAGCAAACTCAGTGGCTCACAAGGACTGGAGATGCTCAGGCTGACTAACCATATCTGAACTCATACTGATGCCATGCAAGAAATCTAGGTCAGGAGTCCTAGGGCATAAAGGTTTGCGCTCCTTCACGTGAAACACAGCTTAGGGCATCTGTACCATTGGAGAGGACTACATCCTGTCCCTATGTATGCCTCTCTGCAGGGGCAAAGCAGGAGAAGATGCAGCACATTTATAAGGACCTCTGGGAAATTAGCAGTTCCTGGCCTGCCAAAAAGAGGTTGGGAGAAAAGAAGGGAGCACCCCACATCCTCAGCAACAGATTTAGAAGATGACAACAGCCACCATGACAGACTAGCAAAGAGGTGACTCTGTGTACTGCAGCACCTGAAGAAGAGCATGTGGGGGAAGGCAGAGAAGCAAGGAAATGGTGGGAAAATCACAAACGAGAAGGACTTGTCTTGGGTTGTAGGTAGTGGATGATGATTTCTCTTCTCTCCCTTCCTTTTTTTCTCCTACTATTGGTAGCTCACAGAGCATCAGGCCTCCTGCGCTGCTGCTCCAGGAGTTGACTGCAAGGGAGATGCAGGGGTTGCCCAGATCGGCGGAGACGTCGAGAAGGAAGGCCAGCCAGCTGGCGACAGATCTCATCTGAAAACATAGCAGACACACACAAGTTGACAGATAATCAAAGATTCATTCAAATTCTTCACCACCAGAAGAGTTAAAGGTACAGCCTTCACTGCATCTATGGAAACTGGTGGAACTGCTGAATCCTCATGTGCATGAGGGAAGTGAAGAAGTCCTTAGGCTTTTACTCATTTCCTTCTGGCTTCATTAATGTACAATTAATATTAAAATCACTCACATTTTGCTGCAACAAAGACTACATAAGGAATCTAGACTGGATCCTGTTTCTGTTCATGAATAGAAATACTGAGAGTTACCCTTTAACCTCAAAGGAATGCAACTTTGAGTAAGACTGTGTCTGGGGCTAGTAGAGTGTGGTCAAGATTGAGGAAGGCAGAGATCTCATACTTCTTGGTAGTATGATATCTACTTCCCAGTGTTTTTTGCGGAACATGTACTGGATGCAACGCTGCACTGCATTAGAGCTCCCACAAACCAAATCCAGGGAAACTACTACATATGGATTGGGGTTGAGTAATTAGTTAGCTTGGAGACTCTATCAGATGGCTGCAGCTATTCTTCTAGGATAGCTTGTGCTATCACTCACCTTGCATGACCTCATTCTCCTTGCAGACAATGCGAGAGCACACCTCCTTGTTTATTATGTACATGCGACGCACACTGAGGGATCACCAGGAACGCGCCAAGGACAGTAGCGAAATGCACGGGGACCCAAAGAAACAAAAAAGGGATACAGGAATAAGCATGTATATTCACTGATAAGGAGGAAAATCCTGAAATTTAGGATTAGTTAGTCTAGAAAAGGGCTGTTGTCAATAGGAAAGTAATCTTTGTCAAGACTTCATGAAATGGCCAAATACCTTAAATACAAATTATAACATAGGGCACATTACAGCTCCTTGGTGCTGCATAGGTAATAGTTATTGTGCTGTTTTAATTAATCACCCTAAAATGACACTCTAAGGATAGCATTCATCTCACCAACTGGTTCCCTGAGGGAACCTCTAGACTTCAAAGGAAACAATTGCTGAACTTGACATGCCATTTCTGGAGAGTCTTTAGGGCTTTTTTTAGGGACTGCTGGTTTCTTACCTTGTAACACAGAGGTAGCTGATACACTGCTTTACTGGTTTGTGAACAGAATACAGGCGTGTACAAGGGAACTTTTCTTCACGACAATCTGGGAACACACACACAGAGGTGCAATCCAGAATCATTGGAAGGTGCACTCTTTCTGGCACACATATAACTTCATCACTAGGTACTGTCCTCCAGGCTTCTAGGGAAGGCCCCTAGCTTCTATTTTCCACTCGCTTGTGAGAGATGGGGATGGTTTAGAGAAGCGGAAAATAAGGCAGACATTTCTGATCCCCTTGCCTCATAAGACAAAAGTAAGGGAAAGTTGAGTGAAATGCAAAACAAGCCCATTAGGAATCCTCAACACAGAAAGCACATGCTGTAAAGGGGATAGACACAAATAAACAAAATGTAAACTGTAGTCGCATGTTTAAGACACGTGTTTCTAATAGATCTGCAATCTCACACTTCAGGACACAAATCTAGTTCCTTTCTTTTCTGGACAATCAACCCTGTTGCTAATTATGATGGGGGTTTTTTTGCATTTCCTTCTGAAATGCCAGATCTTGGCCACTGACAATGACAGAATTTTGACTCAGTGTATCTGGTCTGGTTCTGCCAGCTCCTCCTGCCCCGGACATGCCAGCCTGGGGAAGACTTCAGCTTCCACTACTGTCATTCTCCACTACTTCTAACTCAAGGAACAGGGTGAAGGGAATTTTCCAGGAGGCAAAGCTCATTGGTCAGTCAGCAGCTGCCTGGAGAAGTAACAGGGTGGGTGAAAGTGGGTCTGGGAGGGGGTGCAGGCAGCAAACTTAAATGTACCTGATGAAGCCGTTGTAGTTCCACTGTCAGACTGAACTGGAAGACAGAGGGTAGCAAAGTTAGTGTGATTTACCATGATTCCTTCCTAGACATCAGCTTACTCAAAACAAATAACTGAAAACTTATTTCAAGAGCCCTCCACTGTAACTTCTAATGTGGAAAAGATTTCATTGTTACTGACATGAAACCGTAACAGAAGGTATAAATCCAATACGAATCTAGTGCCAGCTACCCAAAAATGCTAAAAAACTGCCCAAGCTTTATCATAAAGCATTACCACTGCCTTTCAAAACTACACTGCAAGGGCATCTTGACTTACAATTCAAAAGGTTGGGTAAATGTATTTAGTTGCTGTAATTGCCGTCCATCTAGTCAAGAAGGAGCCTGTGACTGCCTCTTACTAAAGAACAGTGACTCCTTTAAGAAACAGCATCCCTGGGCCTCTGGTTCTTTAATGTCCATAACAAGGGGTCAAAAGGTGGTTGGTTTGTTGTTCCCTCTGATAAAGCAACCCACCTGTACCACAGTAAGCCAGTGCATTTTATTATTTACCCAGTGACAAACTGGAAAGGAACTTGGAGGATTGACTGCCAGGTGCAAGTTTTCATCAACAGTTATAGAGGACTTCTACTTCTCCTGTTTATGTGCCATAGTGTCAGCCAGAAGCATAGACAAAACAAATGGGCGTAGAGAGGAGATTTTTGGGCATCCGGGCTACGGTTAGGGGCAGTCACGGAAGGCAGGATTCTGGGTGTGCAAGGAACTGGGTAAGAAAAGGGAAGGGGGGTCCACATTTGGCTGTGAATTGAGAATAAACTCACCGGGACTAAGAAGCGCAGGTGGTGTGACAGCTGCAGCTGGAAAAAGAGAATATGTTCTGAAAGATCTTAATTTGGGCTTTCAGCCTCTTTCCCCCTCCCACAGTTCTGTTGATGGTTCGCCACTCCTGACCAGTAGCCATCCCACATCTTGTTCATAGACAATGCTAATTGTATGTTATTATCTGACTTGTCAGAGTAACTGCAGGTTTTTCCTGTGAATATGCTGGGTGTCCTAAAGCTGATGGGATGCTGTGGAGCAGAGATGGGTCCCATGGCATGTCTTTTGTGAAGAGTTTCTCCTTCATCCCTCAACAATAAGCATTTTGAAGCTGAAGACTGCTGTAAAGGCTATACATTCAGTCTTTTCAGGTTTAGATGTAGGTTAGCCACCGCCAGTTTGGTCTGGACACCAAGTCTTACCTACTCTCCTACAGACTGTCAGATCTCACACCCTGAACACCAGACTGACACCTTTCTGACACTGCTTTCACCTCCCATCCCCACAGGAAGATCATGCACCTTGTGTATACAATACTGTGCTTCCACTTTTCTCTTCCAGTGTTGTCCCATGACAACTGTTCAGCTTGACCCACAATACCCTAGCCAGCTGATTCACAGCGCAGAGGAGAGACCATGGAACTGCTGTCCTGGAGAATTGGATGCCACTCTCAGATGAGCTCTCCTACACACAGATCACACTTCCCAGCAACAGCCAAGTACTGCTGCCTGTCCTTTGTCCTTTGAACTGTATCATCGACCAGATGTGCTCTCCCTCTCCCTGCCCTGCTTGGTCCCGCCCCACCACCACAGAGGGATGCATTTGAGAGACTGCCCCAGCAGAGAGAGAAACAAGTTGCTGAGGCCAGTGGTGCCAGATTCAAAACAGGACTCATGGAGAAAGCGGAGAGGCTCTCCCTTGAGCCTCTGGCCCTCGCTTCCATTCCCCATTGTAAGACAGCAGGATTAGCCTATCTTCTAAATGCCTACACTCCCATCAGCTCTGTGTCCTTCCCCTGCAGCTACCTCCACAGCAAGGCCTGGCTCTCTAAGGCAAATTGCATGCTACAAGTGCTCATCTCCAAGTGCCCTCCATCTATGCCATCTTTCACATACATTTTGCTACCCCCAAGCTGATGTAGCTGCAGGCATGGCAGGGAAGACCGTACTAAAAGAACAATATTTCTACCTCCCCATCCCGCCACTGCTCAGAGTTTGCTTTGTTACTGACTTTTGGGTATTTTGCGACCTCCATCTCTGAGCACTCAAGCACGTCCGCTAGCTGTCAGCAGACATAGACACATCCCAGTGCTGCCCAGTTAACTGGTGAACCTGATCAATTTGTCTCCTTCATTATTTAGTCTCTTCCTTTCTGCAACCTTCTCTGGAAGCCCAGGCTGTGTGAGCTTCAGATTTCATGGCTTCCTGCAGTGCAAACAGCCTCAGAGAACCCTGGTACAGCAGGTGAGATTGGCATTTCCTTGGAGAATAGGCCATTAAGCCACCCCAAATTCATCTCCCTGCACAGAGTACAGAAAGGACTCCCAGATAGCCATAAATGCTGGAAGAGCACTGCTAGATGTCAAGTGGGAAAGAGGAGTTTCTGAGCATAATGGGTAATTTCTGGGACTATATAGGCAGGAGTAAAGGTGAAAAGAGGAAAAGAAGCCTGAAGTAGCCAAGAGATAGGAGCTTACCGAAGGTGCTGGTAAGAGAGTCGGTGCTAACTTCACCTGGAAAAGAGACAATGTCCTTGAGAGAGCTTATCTTTACTTTGTGGTCTTACATAGCTAGCCATAGCTAGCTTGAATTACCTTGGCCGCCATGGTAGGCTCATGAGACCGTGGGATTCAATCCAGTAAATACATAAACAAACACAGTACCCCCATCCCACCCATAACCATCCCTCTTTTCAGAGATGGGACTGGATTTCTTAGTGCACATATTGCATCAACCCTTACTGAACTCTGGACTCATATTCTGACTGCTCAGATGTAGCCACTGTGGGCATCTTGATGGGAAAGAATGACGTTTGAAACAAAGGCACTGATGGCTCCCACAGCAGTAGGACGGACAGCTGAGGCACCCACTGCAGAGAACGAGGGAGGCAACTCCAGAACCTCAACTGCAGAAATGCATCAGCAGATGAGTTTCTTTGAAAGGTGACTGATGGCAAAGCTGGGGTAGATGTGATGGAGGGATAAAGTGTGAAGGAAGGTGAGGCTTGGTGGACATATGGACTGGCTTCTGAATAGTTTTTGGGGAAGGCCGAGGTATTGCACATGGCAGGATCATAGCTGGGAGATGTGTGATGGCTTAGCCAGGGGCTTCAGTTTGAAGAAAAGGCAGGACTTGTGGTTCTTCCAGGTGCTGAAGCATGATGCAAACATACATTCATTTTATCTTATCATGTCACAGAAATGGAAAAGGGTCCAGAGGAATAAAGCAATTCACCCCTAAAACACAGCCAGTATGAAGACCAGTCAATATCCTTTCTCAGTGGCCTCACTACTAAAGTACCATGCCACTTGTGCACCCTTTTACTTGGGATTTTCCTGAGCAGCGGTAGAGTTCCCCGAGCATGTCACGGCTGAAGAGTTACCAGCTCCCAAGGATCTCCCACAACTTTTGACTGTGAACATAACTTCATGCCTTCAGCTAAGTGTTCAGGACCCCAACAGTAGTGAATTATTTGTAAAGAACACACAACACTTAGCAGGTTGTCTTGGAGGGCTTGTTTAATCTTCACTGAAAGGCAAGCTCACAATGTCAGAGGCAAGGAAACAAAGAACAGCATTTGCAATTAAACAGACTGTAACAGGACAACCTGGTCACATGAGCAGTCTTTAGCACATAACATGCCTGCAATACTTACCGGTTGCACTTTCCAGTTCTTGCCCATTGACCACCCATGGAAACCAGTCTGCAAGAAAAGAAGAGAGGGGAGTGAAGAAAGGACGAGAGAGGGATTTCTATAGTCTGCAGGCTTTGTGAATTTTGTTGAGATGCTTATCTGTCCAGGAGACACCACTGCCCTCTGCTGAAGGGAGAAATTATCTCCTCTCTGCCTCAGCCTCCATGGCTCGCTGTGTTTGTTCTTCAAAGACTTGTGGATACAGAGGGTCCTGATCCTATCCCTGCTGCTTCCACCAGGGTCAAAGGCTAGGCACAGGGACAAGATAGTAAACACCTCCGGATCTGCTACTGGACTTTGCAGTTCTGAAACCCACTTGATGCATTTTGAAAGCAAATTGCACGTTGCCTCCCTGCTCTGGAGGTTGGTCAAAATCCCTATCTCCATTTTATAAGAGAGGAAACTGAGTCATGGAAATTATTTGCTTGGGGTCACAGATTGAATCATTGGCACAGTAAGAAACAGACTGCAGGTCTTGTAGTTCCTTAGGCAAATAATTATCTGGTTCACCATCCTGCCTGGGTATGGAGGGCAGAGCAGATCTTTCCCCTCTCAGCCCCTGGGTGCAATGGAGAGGGAGAATGATGATGGCTGTGCATGCTGTGTGGAAGAGGAGAGATTGAAACTGAGCTAGACTGTTCATTTGTCCAAATATAAAGGGTGAGAGAGCTGCCTCCTACAGCAGCCAGGAATAGGAAAATATTTCCTGCTAGCCACAGAGGAGGGAAATGTCTGCATAACTGGGGTGGGATGAAGGAAGGAGTTGGCAGAAAAAAACTCGGTGATCTGGGGCACTGCAGGGATGTGTGCAGGACCAGCCCAAAAAAACAGTACACCCTGCTACATCTTATGAACTCAGCCTTTAGCTTTCTGTTCTTAATGGGAGCACTGCATGGGTAAAAACTGTCAGATCTAGAGCTTGAGACTTGGTTCTTCCTCATTCCAAGAGCAGTTACTTGCAGGCTGCAGAGGGACTCTTGGGACCCCTATATAATTCTGCTCTGCAGCACTACAGGAGTCACTGGACCCTGCTATTCCCTTCCCCACCCAGCCGCGAGCAAGGGCTCAGCTGCTGGTGACTGACCCAGGGAGAGCCAGAAATGTATAATAACTTAAGTGCACAATGTAGTGCAGTCCAGAACTTCCCCTGTTCTGGCTAAGCTCTTAATGGCAACAAGTACAGGAGAAAAATTACATTGAACACTTTCTCATTCGTTTCTGACACAAAAGAAAGGACACAAATTCTGAAACCATTGCAGGGGCCAGTGGTGCCAGATTTGAGACAGAAGTCATATGGAAAAAGGGGGAAGGCTCCCCTCCTTTCTCCTAACATTGAAAAATCAGCTCTTACTAGCTTTATCCCCCCACCCCTCCCTAGGAGATAACTAGAAAACTGGCCCAATTCTAAAACAACAGGACACGAGTGAAGTGAAACCCCTGTATATGAGGAGAGGAGACAAAAGAGGTGACTTTCTTATCAGATCTTCTATCACTTCATTTCATATTTGCTATGGTACCCAATTCATACGCTTTATAAATGATTGGACTTTATTGTCCAAGTTGCAATAAATTCATCCTTGAGGTCTGGGAAAACTGCAACCCTAATTCACTGAATCTGTAGCTCACCCAAACCCAAAAGAGACAATGAGAGACCAACTAGTGATTCCTGTTGTTTTCCAAGTTAAAACAAACAAACACAGAAATGCTAAACCAAAATACACAAAAGTAAGAAATCTGCCTTTCAGGCTTCCTTCATGCATCATAAAAACCACAGTCTTTTTTTCCTGCCTCTAACTTTGTAGGCCACCTACAAGCTCATCTCTTGGATGCCTCTCCTCCCTGCTGCATGGTCACAAACACGCCATCCTCTACCATGCACCTTTACAGGAAAAAGTGCTATTGGGAGTAGAAACAGGCTTCAGCATGAGGGGAGGACCGAGTAGATTGGACTGACCTGATTTGAATGTGATATGTGTAGTCATCTTGTCTCCTACATACAGTCTTTCCTGGGTGAAGCTTTTTCCATTCACTGGGATTAATCTTCTTTCACTCCTGTCCTGAGTCTTCCAACTATAATGTCTGAGGCTGCCCTCTTGTTTTGTTTTTTTGTGGTTTGGTTGTTGTTTTTTTTTAAATTTAACCCCACCTGAATTTTTGCCAAAGTAACTCCAAGCAAACAAAGAAGCGGAACAACAAAACAGAACAAGAACAAGAAGAAGAAAAGCAGAGAGTGGTTTGAACTACGGAGGTTAGGTTTCTCAAAACAGCTATACAAAAAACTACAAAACCTCTTGGCAGCCGAGTGGCTTGGAATGGGGTCATTCCAGCAGGAACCACTAGTGACAGCAAATGTTTCACAACTATGACAGAACAAGTTTTGTGGAGCACTGGGAAATGCTCTGCAGATGATGCAGACACAGGTGGTACTGCAGTCTATAGTAAGCACAAAGCACAGCTAACTCTCTTTCTCATCTCAACCTGTCTGTTTTTCTTACCCAAACATCCCTGCAGTGGAGGCTGTGGACCTCTGTCTCTTGCAACTCCCACTACTACTGGAGAGTGGACACATATGGGAACCAGTCCCCAGCTCCTAAATTTTTCCTTACGACCCTGTATCCACCATGCCTTTTCTGTTCAGTCCTTCCCCCTTCACTGTCCATCCACATGTCTGTCTTTCTCCTCACGTCATTGCACACTAGCCTGTGAAGGAAACTCCATGGGGCCAGGGCGGAGAAGAAATCCTCCTCCTGGCGCAAGGACTCACCAGCTGGGGACAAGGACAGTGCTAAGAGACACAACAGTACACAGGCTCCAGAGGTCTTCATCCCTGTGGAGTGGAGGAGAGAGGAGTCAGAGGAAAGCTAAGGCAGGAACAGGGATACCCTCCCCTATAGTACAGAAATGTTTTGCTTGCTGCCTCCGTTTCCCTCTGAAGACCATTTGGTCCTCCCAGCCTCCCTCCCACCCGTCTCCTTTCTAATCTGGTCAGCTTTCCAGGTGTTTCTGAAACTTTTTGGACTGAACATACAACTCTATCTGCTTTCTTTCTCTTTCCACCTCCCTTCTCTGTCTCCATCTCTTTTCTCATCCAGGTGGCTAAGCCCCCCTCCACACACAGCCCCAGCACACGAAGAAAAGTTTCCCCTTGCTATCTCCTCCGCTCTCTGCTACTTTTAAATTATCTTGAGGAGCACTGAGGGAATAGATAGGGTCCCCATCACTTACTGCAGCTCTCGGTCTCCACTCCCTTCAGCAGCAGACGCTCCAGTCTTTCCCCTTCAGTGGTCCCCCCCACTTTGGCTATTGGGTAAATCACATGCAGCCACACCCAGAACACGTTCTACTTTTGGTTGTCTTCAAAATATGATTTTTTGGGGGAAAAAAAAAAAAAGAAAGAAAGAAAGAAAAATGAGAAGCCAGCGAGATGGTGGGATGTGGTGTCATCATGCATCTGGAATGAGGGGGGGGAGCGAGGAGCTGCAGCCCACACCCTCATTCCAGAGTTTATTATCCTCCTAAGGGAGCCCGCTCCTCCCATTCCCCCAGGATGGCCCAGCACCAGGGACGGTTGCTTGTGTCTATGTTAGACATTCGCGTCCCGTTTCGTTTTGCCCTCCTACGCAGCCCCTCTTCTCCGCCTTACGCCGCCACATCTAGCCCTGTTTCCCGCTCAGCTGCTGCCTCTTTCCACCCCGGCCCTTTGGTTCCTCTTGTCTCATTTTCGCTCCCGCCTGCCTCTCGCCCACGGACGCTGCAGGGCCCGCGTCCCTGTTTGCCTAAAGGACGCGCTCGGCTTGCCACGGTGCCGGGATGGACGGTGCCTCCCCCCGGCCCTCCGGCGGGCTCCCCCGCTCCGGACACACGGCCCGCCCCGCACGCCCCGCAAGCGATGCTCCTCCAGCCGCCGGCACCGCGGGGCCCCTCCGCCCCGGGCCTGACGCTCCGGCCGGCNGGGGATGGAGATAGGGATGGGGATGGGATGGCGATGGGGATGGTATGGGGATGGGTGTGGTATGGGGATGAGATGGAGATGTGGATGAGGATGGGATGGTGATGGGGATGGTATGGGGATGGGATTGGGATAGGGATGGAGATGGGGATAGGGATCGGATGGGGATGGAGATAGGGATGGGGATGGGATGGCGATGGGGATGGTATGGGGATGGGTGTGGTATGGGGATGAGATGGAGATGTGGATGAGGATGGGATGGTGATGGGGATGGTATGGGGATGGGATTGGGATAGGGATGGAGATGGGGATAGGGATCGGATGGGGATGGAGATAGGGATGGGGATGGGATGGCGATGGGGATGGTATGGGGATGGGTGTGGTATGGGGATGAGATGGAGATGTGGATGAGGATGGGATGGTGATGGGGATGGTATGGGGATGGGATTGGGATAGGGATGGAGATGGGGATAGGGATCGGATGGGGATGGAGATAGGGATGGGGATGGGATGGGGATGGGGATGGGTGTGGTATGGGGATGGGATGGAGATGAGAATGGGATGGAGATGGAGTTGGGGATGGGGCTTCTCCCCAGTACCAGGTTTGTGTGCGCAGAGTGGGATGGGGAATAGCTATTGCCATTCTGGGCCATCTGAGAAAAGTAGGGAAGAGAGAAAACGTGTGGAAAAAAAAAAGGGGGGGGGGGGGGGAAGTAAAAAAGTAGGAAAATGGGGGACATGTATACTGAGAAAGGAGGAGGAAGAATGAGGAGCTCTGCCCCTCACTGTGCCATCCTTCAGACTTCCTTGTGCTGCTTTGCCTCAAAGCATGCTGTGTTTTATGAATCAGCCCCACTGGAATAACTGCTCTCCCCTAATCCCTCCTCCAATAGCCCTGGGATCCCCCGTCTCCTCTTGCTTTTGCAGAGACTTCTTTTCCCTTTGCTGCTCCTGGAATTACTCCTCTGGTTCTGAGGAAGCACTGGCTGGATGGTGCCCCTTGTATGAGCTTCACGGCACAATCTCAGTCCTGCAGCCAAGGATGTTGACAGAGAAAGCTAGGAAATGACCCAAGCTCCCTCGCTCATACATCAATGAAAGACAGAAACCTTGTAGAGGAAAGCTGTGTCCCCTAAGGCTTATCCTGGTAGCCATGTAACCCTTGTTTGTTCTCAACAAGTTGCAGCCTAGGAATGAAAGCCTATAATGCCTTGTACACAGTTAGGAAATCCCCACTACGTCCTTGCTGCTGTGAGAGACCCAGAAGAGTGTTACCCGCATGTGGCATACCTGAAGCCACAACTTCCTACCTAACAGCATTAGTTGTGGCAGTGCTCAAGAAAAAAGATAGAATGACTGCTCCTTCTTATTTCTGGTCCTCCCAAGATTCATGGGGGAAGCACTAGGTGGTGGGAGCACCAGAAGAGGGGCACGGGGGGTGGGAAAAGCTAGGCATTTCCCTAGCACCATTCCCAAAGCACCATCACTCTGCTTCACTGGAGTGAGACACCACCATTTCCACTTTCAGGGACTGGCTAAAAGTCAGTCCACTGGAGGTGCTCAAAAGTTGATTAAACAACCAAAAGAAAGTGATGGAAGTTATAACCGCACCTGGGGTTGAGGAATGCTCTCAGATCCTTGGCTTTTTCTGGAAGTCCACATGTTTGGGCTACACATTTCCACACAGCTTGGTTCAGTTTTTGGTTTTCTCTGTGCCTCTGTGTTGTCATTCAAGCTCCTGTTACTGCTTAACTGGATAACTAAAGTATGTTGAAGAGCTTGTGAGTTCTGAATGCATTTATTTGGAAACTTTCATTGATGCCGTATGTTTTGGTCTAGCAATGCGCTGATGTATCACCATCTCCCACAGAGCGCAGAATTCACCTCTAGTCCTGGACAAGACTTCTGATTGCTTTTGAGCTTTAAATCCTTGTTTCAGACTGGAAGACTGTGTCCTCCCCCAGCTGCTTAGTGCGGGTAGACCACTTGTGCAGGCAGCACCCCTCCATCTGGAGAGCTTGGTGCGGACTGGGGGGGATGCTCCTGGTGATGGAACTGCTGGCTGGGAAGCAGTTCAGTATTTCAGACACCAGGCAAACCGCACTGAAGTAACTGGAGGTATGCTGCTGCTCTTGCTCGCTCTGGACACCGGAGGGAGCTGCAGCACACCGGCATGCAAAGCCCGATTTTTCCTCTTGCAGTCCAAGCACATTTTTCAAGAGATGTGGCTCTGTGTCTGCAGGCCCCGGTCTGGAATGATGGCTCTCCTCTTAGCTCTCCTGTTTGTCAGTGTACTGGATCCACAACTGTTTAACCTTTTTGCTTTTTGGGATGGAAAAGAATCTTGTTATTTTTTTCCCCCATCCTTGCCCCATGACATCAGCAAAGATAGTTGGACAGCCCTCGCTTCTGGGAGATATGAATAATTAGCATCCTTCTGCACCTTCCCTTCTCATTCACATTGCTGTAGTCTGCAGCCGTCCTCTCCAGCAGAGGGTAACTTAGGAACACCTACAGCAGATGACTCAAGGTGAAGTGCTCTTCCCTCTAAGAAGTCAGGTATTGGTTCCACAATACAGTGCAAAGGAGAGCTGTGCCGCAGTAAGTAGCATGGGTGACTCATAAAGGAAACGCTTCCATACATATATTCCCTTAAGCCGCGCTGACCCCAGTGCCTGTAGGCGTTTACCTAAGATCAGAAGCAGTGACAGTGATTCAGCAGAAAGTTCTCTTCCAAGTTGGTACTGATCCCATTAAGTTGCCAAGGATGCTGTAGTGTCCTACACTATAGGTAGTGTGGTATTTTGGATGAGACACAAAATCAGCCTTAAAACTCCTGGTGCATTTCACCCCAGAGATTACTTCATCTCAGCAGACAGGTACGTGATCCAGGGGCACACTGTTTGTAAAGGTCTTGGAGAGGCATTTAAAAGCCAGCTGATCTCTTTCCCTGTCTCTGTCTCCCTGGCCTTCACATATCCTCACAGCAAATGGGCATTAAGTTACATCTGAGTGATGAGAAATTAATGAACTGCTGTAAGATGTTTGAATGTTTCAGGTCAATAATGCAGCACTACTGGCCATGTGAATTGGGGCTGAAATTCATTTTCTTGGGATCCACACTGACAACTTCTCAGTGCTGATGGGCTCCCATTAATAGCTGCGGTCTGACACTATATTGCAGTTGTTCTGCTGGTGTTGCTGAGGTCGTCAGTGGGAAGGGACGTGAGATCAAGGCTTGCTCCATCTGTCCCCAGTTTTGGGAGTTCACATCTGACTTTGTAGAGGTGGGAACATTGCAAAGTACAAAGTACACTGGACAAGATCCACCTCTTTTTGCCTGAAGGTCATGCTTTCTGCTGTCCCATCTACAAGAATAAGGAATTCTTCACCCCTTTATTTCCAAATCAACAAGCCACTGCTTAGAGGGCAGGCAGTCTTGCAGTTGCAAAATACCCTAAGGGAGTCCATGAAACTCCAATTAATACATGCTCAGCTCCTTCAAGTCAGTTCCACATTTGTGAAGAATCGAGCATGAGACAAAGCAGTCAGTGAGCTCTTTGCTGTTTGGCTGGCAATTTGGCCACGTGCTTCAGGCTCCCCACGGCCAAGAAGCCTACAGTGAGAAGGTGTCAGGACCTTCCTTCTTCCCTCAGCGAGCTTTGGGGTTTCCTTCTCTGCTCTTTCTATAGTTCCTACTATTGCAAACATCCTCCCTTTCTGGTCCCTTGTACTGTCTCAGGGCCAATTCTTCCTGGCTGTTTCACATGTCCTTTGGTGCTCCCCTTTCTCCAAGCAGCTGCGGTCAAATATGGCTTCTCTCGGGGCACTTTTTCCAAGACTGCTCTCTCAGGGAGACAGGTAACTCTTTAAGCTTACAAATATATAAATCCCTCCTGTAAGGCCAGCTATGTGTGTCCATATAGACTCTGGACCACATAGAAACACCATCTTTAGTTAAACTGGCATCAGTTTTCCATAGGGTCGAGGCTGTGGCCATGAGTTAAATGCCAGTAAAGACATGACAGATTCCTCCTCCCCTTCTCCCTTGTCTTCTGGACAGCACAACCCTGGAGCAAAGTCATCAGGATTTAACCCTCCTGTCACAGCACAGTGATCGCGCACAGGATCGGTAACCAGAGCTGGCTAAAGAAGTCACTGCCAGCAAGCAGAGGGGTGTCTTACACCTATGCAGAGAGGCTCATCAGAGCTGCTTTGCCAGCCATCAAGTCACAGCTGAGCTTTCCCATCACTACAGTATCTGTCTCACTTGAGGTCCAGCCTTTTGTACCATTTTAGTGTCTTTTAATAGTCCTCCAAGGTGGAACAGATACTGGTAGTTTTGCCCACCCTAACAGTCCAGAACGACAGGTG
>VZTL01016882.1:0-11425 GCA_013400535.1 Scopus umbretta
TGAACTGCTGATCTTCCAGGTGTGCCCCCCGACACTTTTTTCCCCCCTTCAAATTAGTAATTTTCCAGTAGTATATAGTCATTCAAGGAACTGGTAAATAAGGCCCAATGGCACTACTCTATTTTCCACTAAGGAGTTATGCTTAATAGAGTTTAACCTCTTCAGATACATGATAGACATCTGCTGAAATAAATATGCAATTGATGGTACTCTGTGTGTTTTCTTTTTTAAAACTAGAAGCATGAAACCATCTTAATTTTTTTTTACCTGATTAAGTTATGAACTGATGAAAGAAACCACAAATATGGGAGCCAGCTATTACAAACATAAGAGGTCCGACACCTTCACTACTTCAGGAAAAACTGTGGAGAAAAACCTTTAAGCCCAAAACAATGACATTCACCTCTTCTGAAAAATACTACTGGATTTCTGTAAATGCAGCTCTTGGAAGTGGCGATGCTCAAAACTGCTGTGACATGTTTCAATCTCAGGACCTCAGATGCTAACGCTAATTGGAAACAGAAAGCAAGCTGTTTGCAATACTGTAATAAGCTGTGGCAATTTTGTTATTTTCGATGGGAATGTTAATGATGAGCCACAAACACAAGTTGTTACAAAGCCTTTGAGAGGAAAGCTGTATGCCCTATATTCCCCTCCCTTGCTGTTCCAGTTAAAAAGCATACATGCGGAAGGACAAATGAAAATGTTGCCATGGTGACCAGAGCAGTTACCAAATCATGGACGGTGTGGGAAGGATTCCCTAAAGAACCTTATTAAGCATTTTGTTGCTCCTTTTAAACAAATATTTTCAGAAAGCCATTTTCATTTCACTGTCAATAAAACAGCTACTCGGTTAGCTAAAGCCTATTTCCCTACACACACACACACACACACACCCCCAATAAAGCTGAACACACCATACATTAAGAAATATTCTTGTTAAAAAGCTAGGAATGGTCATCTTAAGCGGAAAACTTCTAAACAGGAACCAAGGACAAACCCAGCCAAGACGAGACCCTGTCAAGCCATCTGAACGTTTTCCTGAATAGGTGCTGCGAAGCAGCTCTGCCTACCAGACTCCAGACGTCTTCAGCTGCCAAATTAAAACCCGAGCCTTTAGACGAAAGACATCCCAAGAGCCTATTGGCTAGAAGGAATATCGGGCTTTTTACAAGAATATTACAGGAAGTAAATTAACACAGAGGTTCCGCGTTAGGCAGGTGTGGGGAACGAGCTGGCCTGCAGCAGAACCAGAGCCCAAAGCCACCTGCCTCGTGTCACTGGACCGGTAGCTGAACGCAGCTGGGTGCGGCACTCGGTATCCAAGTTGGTTGGCAAAGAAAACAAAACTTGTACAACGCAGACATCTTGTACTTCCGCTGCACAAACCAGTACAACATTGGCGGAAACTGCTAAAAATAAGCTGGCACAGGTATGTGCACTTCAGGCTAAACACAAGCGGCCCCATCCACCAGACGGCCCTTTTTTAGCACCTAAATTCAGCATTTAAGTATACGCCAGGGCCCTCCGTTCCTCAGCTAGCCATTGCCTCTCAGGTATTTAAGATGCTCACAGAACACACGTTTGTGGGGAGGAAGCACGCTCCATTACGGGCGGCTGTTCAGAGCCTCAGTCAGACTAGTGCCGCTCTCCAGCAAAATCGTCTCCCACCTCGCACATGGGGCTGACGGCACCGGCATTTCCAAGGAGTGACACTGCCGGTGTATTGACACACTGTGCACATAAAGCACTGCAGTGAGGGAACTCTCCTAATGTACCAGACCAGAGAATAGCTTTCACTTTTTTTTTGAAGGAGAAGAATTAAAAAAAAAAAAAAAAAGTCAATAATGTAACAGTCATTTCCATCAGATGCTTTGATTGAGCTTAATTTTACTTATGGAAGACAACAGATCAGTCCTATTCCGTACCTCATTCTTGGCCTTTCACTGCACTTTAAACAAAGTCAAACCAAAAAACCTCCCAGAACGTCCCCACAAACTACTTGCAGAGAACATATCTCGTCACTAACCTGTGCCTTCAAAATACACGAACTTAGCAGCCGCCGGTGGCACAGTGGTCTCGCTGCGCATTCTAGAACAACAGCCAGCTACCGTTACTCCCCATCCCCAAGAAGCCTCGCTCTCGCGGGCAAAGGCACGTAGAGAGCACCTTAGAAAATGCAATCCCCCTCCCTCTACTGATCAGGGCAGATTTACACCCCCCACTAAGGCCCTCGGGAGCAGCCGATACTTTGCAGTTCAGTTTACTTATCATTCCAAATAAGATACAGGCAGCCACGTTTTTCTACAGTTTTATTGATGCAGTCCTGGTGTGTAACTATACATCTTAATTTTGCTTGTAGTTACAATGTTGCTTTACTAAGATTGTTTTTGTAGTCAAGTTTATTACAGTCTTCACAAAACATGTTTATAAACACCACTTACTGTATAAGACTGATCGTTCCAAACATCGTAAATCACTGGCATTTTTTCCTAAATAGTGCCACTTGAGGAAAGGTCACACTACTCTTTTTAGATATAAATTTGTAAAGGCAAATGAATTAAATTCACCTTCCAAAGAAAATAAGAACGTTAAAAATAGCTTCAGAATCTGTATGACTCATTTAGGTCTCAGAAAAATCTATGGCTGACAAAGATATCTACAATTTGAGACTGTACTCAATACTTTCATTAAGACCAAAAGAATCTTTATGAAGAACTGAAGTTAAACTTGGACATTGGTCTGAAAGATAAGGATTACCTTGCATTTTGGGGGATTTTTTTTTTTTTTTTTTAAACCAGAAAACACACTACCTTCTAAAAATATTGTTGTTACAGGCTAAGTCTTGACATCTGAAGAAAAAAAACGCTAAAATGAAAGCATGCAACACTGATACCAAACTGTAGCAGAAGACATTTTTAATTGAAAACTGACTCAAAGGATAGTACAAAAGAGTTTCTTCTCCCTAAAGGGATTTTCAGATGCAGGCACTGGAATAATAAGGGGATCTTCTCCAATATGAGCATCACAATATGCCAATAAATCTGCTGCAGCCTTGGATACCTAATAGAAGAGAAGAGAGAACTACTGTAACACTTAATTCTGAACCAATCAGCATTGCATAAATATTCTCCATATAAGGTATGACAATGGGAGTAGATTGGTATATCCTTTACATTACTAGAGACAACAACTCTGAACTTGTTCTTACTAGGCCTACTAATCCTTCTCTACACTTTATTTAACATAGTGACATGAGATGGTATCAATTTCTATGATTCGTGTTCAGCTGTTCCTCTCCATCAGAAGGAAGGTCAGGAGCATATACCCGTTGAAACGCATATATGCTAACGGCCCATAAGCAACTGGGATTCTCCTTGAAGCGTGTGTTTCTGCAGAGGCTGCCTGCTTCAGCTCTTATTCCCAGGCGTTAGAGCAGCACGGCTGTAAGGTCTGCCACAAACACTCTCTCTACCCTTTGCTCCTCTGGATGCAAAACAAGCAAGCAAACAAGCAGGTTTTTAAGCACACGACCGTGGGCTTAAAAAGAAAAAAATAAATCAGGAGCAAAACTTGATCATCACGTGTCATAGCTCTCATTTAAGCTAAATACTGCTCTTTCAATGAAGCCAGACTAATATCTTCCACTTAGTAAGTTATTATAAGTGGTACTTTATTCATAGCATTAATTTAAACTTGAGCATTACCTTAGTATTTTTTATCTTAGTATTTTTATACTTCAAAAAATGAACAATTCTAAAGTCTCCAAATTCAGAACGTTGGTTTATGCTTACTGAAAAGTCCTACAGAAATGTAGCAGTGTGTTGGCATACAAGGTATTTTGCATGAAGCGAAAAATGAAATATTAAACCATTTCAGCTGTAGCTGAAACCAGCTTTGTGCCATACGAATAGTGGTGACATTAGACCACTGTGACTCATTCATTTTTTCAAGAATTTAGAACGTAGATACGAAATATTTTTGTTCTGCTCAGTTATCAAGATAGTTACAACTATCTGTATCTCTTTGCTTTGTTTAATTATCGTGTTTCCAATATTGTGAAAGCGTTGAGAAAATGAGATGGGAAGTCTTTACAAAATAGCCTTTTCTCTGAGCACCATGACAGCTTCTCCAGAGTCAAACACTGAGGTCAGCGTGTTTGCACAACTATAGCAAAGAGGAAAAACAAATCGGATTTCTGGTATTTTTCAAGCAGGTGTGTCATCACTGTTAGCTTTAGCTTGCCCACACCCTGCTTGCTTTGGCATGAGTCCAGCCTGTAGCAGGCTTCAGATTAGACCTATGAAGTCAATGGGTGTTGGATCAGGATTCGCATGAAATTTAAATTAACTTCTAGAAGAAAATAACTGACCTTTTGATTTTTTTAAATATCCACTAAAACATGCCTTTGTAGAATGCAGAAACCCATAAAATACCTATGGTTGGCATCCCAGTATAGACTGTCCTCCTAGCAGAGGAAGCAAGGGTGTTTAGGTTACTTAAAATCAGTTTGCCGCTGAATTGGCCTGTAAGACAAAAGGGTGGGCAGAGACACTACACGTGAACAACAGACCGCTGGGCCAACGCAAAGCAGAAGACGGAGCACTAAACTGAGCAAATCAGCAGATATTCAGAAGGCCCAGTGCTTCTCAAAGAGAAGCAGGTCAAATGAAAATGTGTGGAAAACCACGGACTTCAAAGTAAAGACAAAGGATTGTAATTCTTTTCAGAGATACTTCAACTAGCTACTTGCTAAGCAATGACAAAAGAACGAGGCTTAGGGTGTGAGGGCACCGTCTAGAATAGAGAGGCAGAACTGTAATGAACAAACAAAAAATGCAGGAATCCTATCATATTCACAATTTTCATCTCAATTTACTTGCAAATTTTTAAAAAGCAGATTCTCCAAAGAGAGGCACAACGTACCAGGCTATGAAATTCCTATCAAGCCCAAGAAAGAACAAAGACAGCAAACACTTCTCTTTGCTAACGACCCATGCTGTACCTCAGCAAAGTATAAACTAGCATAGAATGTATCCACTGAAGAGGAGATTAGCGTTTCCAGTAATGTTAGGCAGAACCACCACAGCATTTTGGAGAAGTATTTTCAAGTAATGACAATCATTAGTACATCTGTAATTATTTAATATACACATTTTCACTTTCCTGTTGCTCTTCAAGCTCAGCTATGTGCCTCAAATTCAGGCAGTTCTATGCTCTAATTAATTTATCAGCTAGTCCCGAACACTTGCATTGAAACAGAGCAAGTCAAACGCAGAGCCACAGGTGCCCACAAAAAGCTCAATGACATTTTCAATCACTGTGTCATAAGCATTACTGCCATAAAAGCTAATGGAGAGCTAGTCTAATTCTCTGGGTCCCGGAGTCAGGGTTTATTAAAGATGCCCAGCACTTTTCATCATCTTCAATTATTAAGCTACTGAATAAGTTATTTTATTCATGAAATCAACAATCTTTTTCAGTAGACTGGACCCTACAGAAGCAGAGAACCAACACTGGACTTCAACAGACCGACCTCCCCATAACTATCTTGTCTGTTCCATGTTTAAGTGGCATTGGCCCGAGTATATTTCTTTTCGTTCGATGGAAGAGAAATACAATTTTGTCGTTGGGGGTTTTCAATCATCATTCCTAGGAGTGATAAACACAGTAATATAATTTCCTAACTCTTTCTCTACATATTACTGTGCTTTGACAACAAGTAACAATAAAGAGGATATTCACTAGCAAAAGCACAACACAAAATTTTGTATCTAACTTGTCCTCTAATGTGCTGATAGGAATGCCAAACATCATGAAGCAGAGCAAGCACTTTATTCAATGTCACAGTGTTTAATTTGCAGATTAGTTTGCTTTTAGACAAACCATAGTACAATTTAGTAGAAAACAAACCTGCAAGAAAGATCTGAGGAATGTGATCACATTTCAGCACATGGTCACTAACTAAACTTCCCAGCCTGTACTAGGCCATGTATTTTCATCCCTTAAAAAAAATAAAAGGTTTGGGGAGGAGAAAGCCTCCCGTTGGGATTACAGTGGTTATGAAACTGAATTACGGTCCTTTCTTCGCTTAAACTGGAGTAGCTCGGGCTTGTGCAGAGGAACGATGACCATTTACTAAGGGGACTTAAGTTAGCTGATCACATTCCAGGAGCAACGAAAACATTGGTTCCTGTGGCTGTGAGCAGAGTTGGCAAAGTCAGAACTGTGGCCAAAAAAGAAAAAAAAAAAAAAAAAAAAAAAAGTAAAATACAACGTTGCCTCCAGCAAGTTTCCTGCTCAATGTTATTATTCAGAACAACAGTGGCGGAAGGCCTCTGCATCGAGCATCGCATTAAGGCTGCAGCAGAAACGGCTGCTTCAGTGTACGTCAGGATGCAGAGGTTGCCTAATGGCCAACACCGTGGTTTGTACTACACAAAATAACGCGCTGATCGCCCTCTGTGTGTCACGCAGGAAATGAAATGAAGGCCCGCTCTGTCATAGCTTTTATTCACCTTCAGGATTTTTTGCAGCTGAACGCTGCTGGACAGTTTCAAAGTAGCTTTTATCAAGAATTAAAACAAATGCATGTAATTTGAATATTCAAATGAAGCTAACATATTTATCATTTCAGCTCTCCTACGCAATACAGCTTGGTCTGCAGATTCGAAGTAATTTATACATCTTGCAGAAGTGGCTAAAGAAGAAAAAAAACAAACTCCAGTTTGATTGATGAATTCTATCAGAAAGTTAACATTTCATTTTTTTAAATCTTTTAAAGCGCATAGATAGAGGGGATAAAGTGCATATGTATCGCGCTGATCTCACATTTTATACAATCATTTTTATTCTGTGTAGTGAAAAATACATCCGGTTGTCAAATTACCATGATGAAAAAAAACCCCCAACAAACGACAAAACACTCAACTGTCATGCTTTAAAGAATTAGTCTCAGGAGGACTGTGGAATTTCACCATTATATTTCAGAATAACAGAGGTGATAAAAGCAGCCAAAGTTAGAACATAATCCTGTTAGCTGCACTAATAATTATAAGCTTCAATGACAGGGCAAAATGCTGCAATTACTGTGTCATCCGTCTTGTCATGGATGGTGACTAATTACCATCCTTGCTATGACACCCACTCTGCTTATCCTTTACATCTAAAACAAAGAGGTTCACACACGTTTATTGGCAATCCCACTGCTTATCTCCCAACACTATTCAGAACCACTTAGGAATATTTTCTACCTTCTTAAGAAAAAAGGAAACGGGCTAACAACTGATACACCATGATTCTTAAATGTCAGAGCACTCCTCCTTGCTTTTCTGCTTGCAAAGAGAAGATTAAATAGTGCTTTATTCTGGTGATAACTGTGATAAAGCACCGATATCACCTTTGCTTTCTCAACTTTACTGCTAGCACCTTTGGAAGACGCATTACTCCACCAGTCAGGGGGCCACTGTTCATCTGATTTCATTTGATGTTTCCTAGCTTCAAATCTGTGCCTCCTGCTTTCTACTGACTCCTCCGTTGTAATTCTAGCCATTCCTTCTGCAGGAAAGTAAGACAGATTCAGTTTACGATCCTTCTTACAGTTTACAAAAACCCACCGCAGTAATACTTCTTTCTACTACCAATCAATACACCAATAACTTCATCCTCCCCTTTTAAGCTGTCCTGTTTCTTTCACACCTCAACAGCAAGTTGTCTTTGTGGAACCTCAAAACACTGCATTGCTTGCTGCTCTGGCTGGTTACAGGACTTGGTTTTTAAATCAGTTGAAAAATCCAGAACACAGCAGGGAACGGGCAACTATCAACATACTTCTAACTACAAGGTTTTAATTGAGCAGACCTAAGTCTTGCTGGTCACAGCAGCTACTATGCACGGAAAACAAAACGTCTTTGTAGCAGAAAAATGAGCTGGAACTTCTGATTTCCCTAGTCGATAATGAGGGCACCTTGAAATTTTCCTTTTTAGTGTTAACAATGTGGTCGTGTCTATTATGGGAATAACCACTTGGTTACAGCTACTTGCAAAACAGTGTTTAATTAAATTCTTTGGAAAGCACTGATACTTTGTTAAATGTCTAACTAGCTTAAGCAGATGCAAAACACTGGAAAAAAGGAAGTAAGTTCATTTCTCTACCTTTACAGTTATGATCTTGGAACTCAAAATCTCCTGTTGAAATCACTGGAAAGTCTCTAGGTATAATCTAGCTACACTGAAACACACACTTAACTATTTCCAAGATTAAAAGGAAAGCAGATCTTGAGGGAATAAAAAGCCAACCGATCTCTTCTCACAATCCCTCATATAATTGTTCAAAGAAAATCTGCAAATTAAGACATCAACATTTTGCAAATCATACTCGGTTTGTGTTAGTACAGGAACCCTCAGAATACTGAAACACGTTAGATTCTCCCTGGTGCCCTTTTGGTCCCAAGCTATTTTGAAAGGTGAAATAATTGCACCTTCAAGCTATTTGGTTTTTAGGTCTGCCACAGTTGTTAATAACTCTGTTCTTTTTAATTAAACTAACTGTAAAAATAACCTATGTCTGTCTTATATATGTAATTAAGAACTTTATACGTCTAACTAATGAAGCTATCTGCATAACTGAGCCAATGATGTCATATGTGACAGTTACCACTGATTCTATAAAAGCAAGTTTATACTAAGTATCAACAATTTCAAACTTCAATAAACCAGGCCTTATTTTTCCCAGCCCTTCCTCTGCCACTCGTGCAGACGCGCTCCTTCTTGTCGGTTCTGTTGTTCACGCGGCTGCAGTATGACCTGAATTGGGGGACTAACCCCACTGAACACTGAAAAGGCAGACCTTCCCTTACTGAAGGAAATAGAAATACCTGTCCCTGTGAACAGGCATCTGTTTGATGAATTTGTCAAGACGCTATACAAGACAGAAACTATAGTTTTGCAAATTCAGTGGTCTGACAAGACACTGCTATAAACTGCAACAAAAATGGAGCAACTGAAATTTGGATGGATGGATGGATGAACAGACTGAATTAAGAGTACATGAAGAATTTAACGTACAACATTTCTAAACTGTCTTACTGAGTTTGTAGCCTCAGTTACAGTTTGTAACAACTCACATACAATTGTTTGCAGAAAAACCTGATTATTTAAACACATTCCTTTCTCTAGTCTTCCCATCTCTAAAATCTTCTTACTTGTAGAGGCTGGATTTTTCATCTAAATAATTATTTCCTATTTTCAGAGGCACAGAGAGAAAGAGAGAGCGCCCAAGAGATGAGCATTGCTTTCTTAACACTTTCTACGACAGGATTAGTTTTTAGGTGCTTGATTTATTCACAAATTTTAGCCTAGTGGAAAGCAGAATGACAGGCAAGAATAATCCCACAGGCTTTTCTGGTTAAAAACGTTAAGAACCTCTGTTTAATAGTGCCTTTATTTGAAACATTTAATCCACATACATTTAGAGGCATGATAAAACCAAATCTTCACATACAACAGGCTATCAGGTGTGAAGAATCATAACTAAACGTTGTAATCTTACATATTTTTTGTGCAATGACATCTGTGCTAAAACAAAACAAAGCAATTCAGCTTGTCTCATCAGTATTCAAAAGAATTGCAATATCTTGAAGACTTATTCCAGTTCTTAAAGGAGAGCTTACCCTATCACCAAGAAACCTGAGATGCACTTACATTCAGCTACAGGTGACAAAGAAGAGCACCTATGCATCTTCCAGCTGATTTTAAATATTTCACAAAATCCCAGTTTTGACAGAGGTAAAAGGCAGACTAGAAGCTAGTCTTTGAAAATGGCTTCATCAGAGCCAAGCAGTTAGCACGTCACTAATTCACCGAACTGAATACTGTTTTATAGCTCAACACAGAATTTTGATTTCAGCTGATCGAGTCTTTCTGCAATATTAAAGGGAAGCTGCACCACAAACTAGTGAGTGAATTCAAAATATCAACAATAAGTCTAAGTTTACCTTCATCCTATCCATGTATGCTTCCATTTTTAATTGTTCCACAGCTTTCCTGGCTTGAGATATACTGGTTGTACTGTTTGACACTAGTTCCTTCATTTTGTTTTTCCTAGAAGAGACAAAGGTGAGACAATTTAAAAGTACAGGTAGGAAATACAGCAATTAGTGAGAAGACAGTTACCTGAAATCTAACCCACCCTCACCCACCACATGGACACTGCCAGGCTGTAGGTCACAAATACAAACCAGACACCATTTATTTCTGTTCTCTTGTTCAAGAGCACCTTACTGCATTACATATTTGTGTCCTCAACTGCCAAGATTCAGTCTGAATTCTGCAAACAACATACAAATGCAGAGTACATGGCCATTATTTCAGTGTAGAAATGGATGTCCTGGTTCAGACTGCCAACACAGAACAGCTGTCACAAACAGACCTTGCAGCCATTACACAGTTTGGCTCCATATCCCAGTTACACCTAGTAACATGAAAACAAGTTCAGAAATGTGTGCAGTGGAAATGAGTGCCACACTGCTCTCAGAAAGCATCAGAAAGAGAGAAATTTTAAGCTAGAGAACGAGCCAAAGTTCTGACTATAGATTTAAGGAGTTTAGAAATGAAGTAACAGATTAAGGAGAAATAACGCAGTGGTTTCCAATTTTTTGCTTACACGTCCCCAGTGAAGTCTAAGGATGACTGAAAACCAGTACAGTACACTATACAGTATAGGAATGCGTAACTTTTTTTAAGACATCTGCAGCTTTTGGGAAGGGACTTCTAATTAAGGTATGTCAGCGTTTGGTTTTCTTGCATTGCCGCTCCCTAAGGGCTTGAGGGTAAATTAACTCGTTATCACGCAGTCCTCAGCATTGTTATCAGATTAGTCAAGATGACTACATTTGAACCTTGAATAAACTTACAACATATACACCCTAGGTGGTCTGCGGGTTAGAAGACCTCGCGCTGATACCGTTACGCAGCACTGGTCCAGCACAAGTAACAGTGACTATTTTGAAGTCACTGGAAGTTGGGCTAAGCCCACATGGAAAGAAAGCTAAGATAGGACACAGACAACCTAGACGGGTCCTGGACTAGTTATACTACCTCGTAAGACTAGGTGCTGAGGTTTTGATCAACCAAAACACTCACCTACGGTCCTGTATATATGGTATGCCACAAGTGGCACCTGAAGCACGATCAGTCTAGCACCGAGTGTTAGAAACCAATACAAAGTTAAGCAATGCAAAGGATGCAGGGTGTGAGAAGCAGATGGGATGCAGGAGAAAACACACAATAGGAGGCATTTTGTATTGCTGCCGAAAGAGTTTTAGGCTCAGGTCTTACAAAACGAATTACTTCCAGCTTATTTCTGGACAAGAAGCGAACATCTAGAACTATACAAACTTCCCTTCTTGAACCTCAGTAGTTCACC
>VZTL01016888.1:0-21401 GCA_013400535.1 Scopus umbretta
TTCTATGATTCTATGAAACAGTAATGCAACTTGGCATCAGACCAGGGGAGAAAACTAGTGGGATCTTCAGAGCCATCACAGAGGGAATTATCCTCTAAGAGAGAAGTCTGTACAGATCTTCACTCCTGCATACTTTAACTGCTGTGCATGTTTTTATCTTCACTTTGCAACCCACTGTCCAGAGTGTGGGTATTGCTATGGGCATTTGCCCCCACAAACTCTTTCCTGGGCTCCCACTGGCCATTGTTACTACTACTGCCTGCTCTCTGCTGCTCATCCTTCAACCCCTCTCCATTTTGCAGCAGCCTCTGGCAGGGCCCAGAATATTTTCTTTTTTGAATGATCATATCAACCCCTACCAGAAAGTCCAAATATCAACTGGACATTAAATAAAAATCTCTTTTGAAACATTGGCTTAATCATGTCAAGATTCATCTTCTTTCTTGAAACTAATGTCAGCATGCAGCATAAAACCTAGCCCTTTTCTTTCTAAATCATTCTTTGCTGAACGAATGTTAAAAAAGATTGCATATGTGTCAGGCTCCTTTCTGTCTGCTGTACTCCCTTAGCTGTTCTGAGCCAAGAGAAAATGTGCAAGGTTGGTAAACAATCTAAGGCAATCAAATCACATTCCTCTTATTTTCTTGAGGGAAAGAGAAAATAAGACAACTTGCTTCAGTATAGTTCGGAAAATCCTTCCTGAGCTGAGAATTTAGATTGAAGAATATTCTGTAATAAACAGCTGATATGATGGATTAATTTTTGCCAGCTCTACTCTGGCTGTAATTGAATTTTACTGTGCATCAACCTCTGATGCACAGGTTCTACTGAGACAGCCTTTTTAAAAATGAAGTGTCAACTTCAAAAAAGAAAGTGCAACCTGTGGGTCAGAAACATGCTGATTCTTGGAGGCTGTGAGAGGAAAATATATGTTTTCCCAGCTCTGCCTGTTGATAGGTGTCCGCTCTTGAGCACTGGAGAAGACAGGATAGTGAGCTAGTTGTTGGATCTTTGGTCTGAACCAATGCAGCAGTTCTTATATCTGCATTCTCCTGAGCAATTAAGGGAACCTGCCTAAGACTAAAAGGTTTCTAAATGTATTTGTAAATCTTTTGATTGTTATCATTGAGCTACCTTGTACCTAAAGTCTTTGTCTTCAGTGAGGATACAAAAATCTGGCCATGAAATTTGAAGTCAAATACCAATGTATGGCATGTAAAGCAATATATGCAGTGCCAGAGTAGTGAGAAAACTAGCACTTCTGATCAATTCCGCAGCCTTTAGGCACACAAGGGGAAATGCTCTATAACAACGAAAGCAGATCTCCATTGCTGTGAATTAGCATTATTCTCAGAAATCGCATTCATGCTGGTGCGATTCCTGCAGGTGGAGTGGGTGTCCAATATGCAGTAAGTATTTCCAGTGCAGACCAGAGAAATTTGCCTGTTGGACTGTGCAATAAAGAATCCACATTTGAATGAAAGTAGAGCATTTTGTTATGATGTTTTGGAGAATATAAGCCTTAGAAGTAAGAATAGAAATGGCAAAAGCAGAGCCAAGCAGATATTATCAAAACTGTGTTTGTATGGCTGTTTTTTGGAGGAAATATGCCCATTAGAGAGACATAGTTTGATGAGCTTACTTAATGTTGGCTTCATATCACTGCAATACTGATGTTGGTAAGACTATATCTTAGAATGTATCAATACAGTACATTTCAGAATCAAGTGTCGTATTGTCATTTGTGGTGATGCAGTTGTGCAAAAGGTGTACCTGATGAATGTTACTTCCTTCACAGGACTAGTGAAGATTGGTAGAGTGCTCACAAAGTTCAAAATTTTAGATCTAATATATAAAAAATCATCTTACAAGGTTTGTAGCAGGCATTTTATTTCCTCCATGTATCAACTACCTCCATGTTTAAAGAGAAAAGAGATTTTGGTCATGGTACTCATTATAGAGAGTCAGTTTTCACGGTGTATTATAATTTCAGTATTTTCTTCACAAGTATATGTCTTGTGCTGTGCTTTGTTGTAACATGCTGGAAGTTTCAATAAGAACAAAGAAATAGTTTCAATAAGGATTGCTTCATTACCATACCTCTGCATTGTTATCAGCTGGGTAGGTTAATATCTAATCCCATTAAAAAAATAAACATTTTTTTATTTGTACTCCAGAACAATAGACAATCTTCATGCTGTTTGTTCTCTTGCTACCCCAGCTCAGCTGAAACCCTGGGAATTTTATTTATTCTATTTAAGTCACTTTAAGAGCAAAATGATAAGCCTTTAATGACTTAGGTCTGGCCACTTCGGTGCTGGCCTGTGGAGTGGGTCAGGTATGCAACTGGAAAAGTAGAGATGATCTGATGTCTTCCAGTGGAGTTCTGCTTTCCCCTATTTGTCTGCTTTCTCTTATTTATTCCCAACTGTAAGGTATAAAGACCCTGTGGAGACATTAAGTGATGTGCGGGCCAGAGAGACCGCTATTCCTTATGATGTCAAATCAGCTTTTATCAACTATACCAGTTCAATTTGCATTACACAAATGAGCCAAGCCTCCATTTTATAGACCACTACTCACTGCTAGGCTAGATTGCCATTAATCCCCAGGGGTTGTGCTTGTGTTTGATTTCTCAGGTGTACATAGGATCTCAACGTTGTCCAAAGGGACAGCAGCTAGGGGCTGCTGATAGCAGAGACTGATTTCTTTGCTGTGTCAAGTAGCATACATGGGCTGTCTGACAGCCTGGGACACGCCAGACCCAGTATGGAATAAAGGTGCACTACACCTAAGCCTAGGAATTCGGTGGCATCTCTGGATCCTGTCAGTGTTATCCCTGAAAGCTGAAAAGCAAGCAAAAAACCATCCAACCAACCAATAAACCAACCCACCTAGCTGGCCTGGAACTGGGTGGTGGGGATGGTCTTTTTTCCCTGCTGGTAAATACCTAGCTTTGTTGTTGTTGTTGTTGTTGTTGTTGTTGTTGTTGTTGTTGTTGAGAACTGATGAATGTCAATTTAACTTTTGTTGGGAAGGATTTATCAGGGCCAGGATAAGATTTCTGGTCAAATCCAGAAAGGGAGTCCTTTCCTGTCACTCTGGCTTGCCAGACTCATGGGTCTCTCATGCTGCAGTGAGATCCTCAACATACTGGTTGCCCCAGCCCTACCTCTAACACTGCACCTTAACCTATTGTCAACTTCTCTCTTTTTACTTCATGAAAAATTTAGCAGATCTCAGTTTTGGTCTGATGCAAAATGAAAACACTTTCCAAAACCTTGAAATATATCAGGAATGAATTCTTATATTCCAGGGACTTTCAACAGGGCCAGGCCACCAATGCTCACTGTCTACTTAATGGTAAGAGGCAGTAAAATGTAGAATCCAGGCAGCTCATGATGGTCCTACAAGATTTCAAGATGTTCATGTTAGATTATAACACAAAACAGTGGTAATCTTGTTAAACTAGTGGTAATTGCAAATTCCAACCTTTTCCTATGTTTACAGCATAATCTCAGTTTAGCTTGAACCCACCTTCCTTTGCTGTTAAAAGTGTTTAATTTATTTTAGAGGGAGTATAAAATGAATGCACACAAAGCTTTGGAAATACTGTACATTGATCATAATCCATTCTTTAATTGCACAATTTACAGACAACACTTTAAAGATATAATTTAGCTGAGAAGAAAGTTTTGCAATTACATTTAATTTGCAATTAAATCCTGGTCACGTAGGAATTAGGCTTCTCCTCCCCAAAAAGGTGGCGGGATCAATAGCCCAATTGAAGTCGATCTACATCAATGCATGCAGCATGGGCGACAAACAGGAGAAGTAGGAAGCCATTGCGCAGCAGGAAAACTGTGACATAATTGCCATCACAGAGACATGGTGGGATGACTCACACAGCTGGAGTGCTGTAACGGATGGCTATAAACTCTTCAGAAGGGATAGGCAAGGAAGGAGAGTTGGTGGGGTAGCCCTGTATGTTAGGGGATGTTTTGATTGTCTAGAGCTTAATGATGGTGATGATAGGGTTGAGTGTTTATGGCTAAGAACCAGGGGGAAGGCCAACAAAGCAGATATGATGGTGGGAGTCTGTTATAGACCACCCAGCCAGGATGAAGAGGCAGATTAAATATTCTATAAGCAGCGGGGAGAAGTCTCACAATNGAGGCAGATTAAATATTCTATAAGCAGCGGGGAGAAGTCTCACAATCACTAACCCTTGTTCTTATAGGGAACTTCAACTTATCAGGTGTCTGCTGGAAATACAATACAGCAGAGAGTAAACAGTCCAGGAGGTTCCTGGAAGTGTGTGGAAGGTAACTTCCTGACACAGCTGGTGAGTGAGCTAACTAGCGAAGGCACCCCTCTGGACCTGTTGTTTGTGAACAGAGAAGGACTTGTGGGTGATGTGACCGTTGGAAGCAGTCTTGGGCATAGCAATCATGAAAAGATAAGAGTTTTCAGTTTTTGGAGAAGTAAGGACGTGGGTCAGCAGAACTGTTACCTTGGACTTCCAGAAGGCAGACTTTGTCCTGCTGAGGAGCCTGGTTGACAGTCCCTTGGGAGGCAGTCCTGAAGGGCAAAGGAGTCCAGGAAGGCTGGACATTCTTCAAGAAGGAAATCTTAAAGGCACAGGAGCGGGCCATACCCCTGTGCCAAAAGACAAACAGGGTGGGGAAGAAAACTGGCTTGGCTGAACAGAAAGCTTTGGCTGGAATTCAGGAAAAAAAGGAGAGTTTATGTCCTTTGGAAGAAGGGGCAGGCAACTCAGGAGGACTACAAAGATGTCATGAGGTTATGCAGGGAGAAAATTAGAAGGGCCAAAGNGGTCTGGAGAACAAGTCTTGTGAGGAGCGGCTGAGGGAACTGGGGTTGTTTAGCCCGGAGAAAAGGAGGCTCAGGGGAGACCTTACCGCTCTCTACAACAACCTGAAAGGAGGTTGCAGTGAGGTGGGTGTGGGTCTCTTCTCCCAAGTGACAAGCGATAGGACAAGAGGGAATGGCCTCAAGTTGTGCCAGGGGCTGTTTAGATTGGATATTAGGAAAACTTTGTTCTCAGAAAGGGTTATCAAGCATTGGACCAGGCTGCCCAGGGAAGTGTTGAAGTCCCCATCCCCAGAGGTATTTAAAAGACGTGTAGATGTGGTGCTTAGGGACATGGTTTAGTGGTGGACTAGGCAGTGTTAGGTAAACAGTTGGATTTGATGATCTTAAAGGTCTTTTCCAACCTAAATTATTCTATGATTCTATGATTTTTTTTAGAAAGAGGCAAGAAAACAAAATGGAGAAAGGAAAAAAAAAAGAAACAACAAGATGAATTCAGACTGATTCATCCTGGATGATCACTATCTATTTGTCTTTCTTTTCATGGGAATTCAGCCGAGTGCTAACTCTCACACAGTTTGACCGATTTAGCAAAACCAGTTAACATTTCACATCAGCCCTCCTCCGTTGTTTTGCTAGTGAAAAAGCCAGGCAGCTACAAGTGACTGTGGGTTTCTTGTCACAGTTTGTTAAAAATACAAAGATGACTATCTTTTAGGTAGTTCTTTCATTTTAAATGGAGAAACAGGGTCAGCAGCAAGGAAACTGTATATGTTCCCCTCACCACAGGGCAGGTTTCTTGTGTTCCTTAATTGGCTTGTGCTTTGGTTTTTAAGGATTTGCTGCACTTTCTGAAAGGAGTTAAAACCAGTAGGACTGCAAGACCCGAACTGCTAGACCATGCTGAAGAATGTGTTTAGACAGAAGAGGAAACTTGCAGTGCCTTCCTGGAACATACAGCTGGTTGTTGCCCAATCTAATCCTCAAATAAGAACTTCCTTATGAAGCTTTGAGAAAGAGGAGTTTCTGCTGCCAGCTGTATGAGGGCTTAGTACCTATTTCGACTACCCAGTATATTGATAAAACCTGAGAAAGAGCAAAATCTGACATGTTTTATTCATCTTTAGATGATTTTGTGGTGTCACTGGTCACTGAAAGGCTCTTCATAGCCTTCTGATCTAGCACTAAAAATAGATCGTGCATCATTTCATGGGAATAGTATTTAATCAACTCAATATCATATTTAAACTTCTCTTTTATTTACAGGAGTGGTAGAAATCGGCATGTGCATAGGCTCTCCCCTGCAGAGGTGGAGTCCATGAGAGATGTCCTGGCACATAATCTATATCAAGTGCGACAAAGGGTGAGTAAGCGACCTGCTATTGCACGCTATTTGCAGACTGAAAGCTCTTGTCTGGCCTCCCCATACCATAGCCACAATGGGTGGTAGCACCAGGACCAGCTCTGGGGTGATGCTGGTGGAGACATGGGCCCGCAGCCTGCAGCTGCTCCAATCTGGGAACGGCACGGAGATGGGAAGGAGGGGAAGGAGCCCTCACTCGGGGAGGGTTGTTCATGGGTGGAACAAAGCAAAGTCATTTTTTTCCATCAGCTTTTCACCCTGACAGCAGCATGAAAAGCCAGGAGAACCTGTGACTGAGCTGTAGAGGTCAGGCTTCCCTCACTGCACAGCTACCTATGACTCAGAAACTGCCTTCCTAAGGCTGCCAAACTTCCCTGGGGAGAGCCTGAAGTCCCAGGTCCTCTCCCAGGGGGCACGCACAGCCTGCCTGGTAGAGGCTGGCTGGCTGGGTAGTCTGCGTGCCGTTGCGGTGGCATGGGGCAGCGGGATGGTTGGACATTGGGCAGACGGCTACCCATCACCCGGGGACAGATGCAGGGCGTCGTGGGAGGCAGCAGGCTGGCAGGTCACCAGCAGCAGTGAAACTCCCTGTGGAGGCGGGTGGACCAGTGGCAGTAAACATTGCATAGCCCAAAGTCAGCTGAGAGTCAGGCTGGTAAATCCTCGGTCTGCGTGGGAGCAAGTTTACCCTTACCACAGGAGGAGAAAGGGAAGGGAAAATAAAATAAAAAAAAAAATTCCACTTCCTCTGGAGCTTCACTTTACATGTTTTTGGGGTTTTTCTTCCCCATAAAATGAGGGTGATAATACCTCAGCAGGGATTTGTTTTGCAGAAATTCGTACTGATTCTGATGCAGCCCAGTGTATAATATCTACTTAATCCAATCTTGGGCCCAGAATATGCAACTGAGTGCTCTCCTACAGCAATGAGTGGTAGAGGTTATATTACAGTAACCTTGAAATTACGCAGATAAACGGGGCTAACTTGTGTAACACACATTTACCAGAAAATGCTAGGCTCTGCTCATTTAAATGTGTCATTACTGATATGATTTTCATTCCTAATATTGTTTGATTTGCCATGGCCAATTATGCCTATGATATTAATTTCTTATCTTACCAGCAACAATTTACATATATGGCTGCCTCTGAGATTACTGAAATGAATGCCCTTTCTTCAAAAACAATTACAGTAATGACTATTTGCACCAGTCACTTCCTATGTGGTATTGAGAACTGTGTGCTTTTGGAAATGAAAGATCAGATCTAAAATAGTGCCAGTTCTAACACTTCACTTTCAACTCTGAAGGCCTGGTAATGCTCTGGCTTACCGGACAAACTTTACAAGGACCCTCACAAGTGAGACTGAGATCAGATTCTGCTTTTCAAGAGGATTTATAAACTTACGTGAATTTTTCTCTTTAAGGCAGGTAATTATTTCCCTTCTTTCAAAGATGTATGCAATAAATTAAAAAGCTTGTTCTAAAAGATGCTCAGTTTTAGGGTAGTGTTAAGGTGTAGTTTGTCCAAGTATGGAAAGGAAACTCAGCTGTGTATCTCATTCTGGAGATGTACTCTTAACGTAGTCTTTTGCTCTGGGGCACATCTGCAGCTTGCTCCTGGCTCAGGAAGACTAATACCAAAGTTTAGTGCTGGGTTAACCAGCTCGCTCTTTCTTGGGACCTGCCTCAGATCTGTAGCTCCCAATTGTGTGATCAGAAGAGGGCTGACAAAGGTAGGGCAAGCCCAGAGATATTAACAGCCTTGTGTAGATGGGTATATTTTTGTGGTACACTTCAAGCAGGCATGAGTCTATCAAAAATGTGATAAAAATGTAGCCCTTGAGGTCCGAGACTTACAGCTGTGTTCGCGCTTCCTCCCATCTAGCTCTGCAGGAGTGAGGTTAGTGTGAGGCTGCATTTTTCCACATGATACCAAAGAGAGCTGTGGTGAGTTGGTGGCTGAGCTGAGGCAGATGTCCCCTTGGCCCTGTGATCAACCAGAGTTCACAAGGTTATTAACATTGCAAATGCAAAGAGAATCAGCTGGGTGCATTTTCTGTTTCAGGCACCGACATACAGCCGATACAACTTGCATATCAACGCAAATGAGAAACAAGCCCAAGAAATCCTCATCCGTCGGCAGCACAGCCTGAGGGAGAGTTGCAGGAAGGGACACAGCTTACCTTGGGGTGGACTGGTACCTGTTATGTAAACTAATATTCATGTAAAATATGCCTCTGCTTCTCTGTAAATAAGGAAAGGGACACATATTTTTATATGCTTTTTGCAATAATTAAAATGGATACCTTTCCCAATGTCCTCGTACAGCCCCTAGGAAGGAAGAGCTTCATGTAGCATGTGGACAGCATCATTTTTATGTCCTGATGCAAAGCCCTTGATACATTGCACTGACAGTTTGGGCTCTCGATCAGTAAAAGTAAGATTTGTGTGACCAAGTGTAGGCATTGGATAGTGTGGATATTTACAGCTGAGATAATCACAGTTAAGGAAGAGAAATAAGTTCTTGCTGGGTATATTAATTTTATTCAAAGTTGTCACCTGAAATCAGAAAGGTGAGTCTTAGAAGAACATCTTTCTTTCCACTGCCTGTAGACAAAAACTAGGGCTAATATATCAGACACAGACATTTTCACTGGAGCTGATGTTGAGTTCAACCCATCCAAGCCAAGCGTTGGTCTTGCTCATGCCTCTTTAAATTTGGCTGTAAAAGTGCAGAGGCACAGCAGAAAAAGCATATAACCATCCCTTTTTACCATCCCATCAAATAAGTGGAAATTGCAGAAGCAATCACAGGCACTGAACATATTTCTGTCTCCATACACAGGCTAACACCATGGGCATACGCTACCTCTCTTTGCCTCAGGGCCCCAGCCAGCCCACTAGACGAAAAGCCAGGCGTGCTACTTTAACAGGTAATGGAAGTGCTTTACTCTGTGTCCTACTCCAGTCGTGAAAGAAACTTGGCCAGTTGCTCAGTGGATTTAGCAGTACTAAATGAATACTCCCATGGAAGTCCCTGGCCTCTTTAAATGAGCTACACCCTTCTCTCCTATCTTTTTTATCTATGTTGTTTATATGGTCATTACTGATGCAGTTTCTATCTCGTTCCAGCATTGCCTAATTTTCTCTTTTTTCCTCTTGCACAAATATTCCTGTGATTCCTGCATTTTGGCCTGGCCATGAGGGTATCCATGTAAGCCCAAGAAAGCAAATTATCTGTTGCCTGCCGCCCCACAGACATAACTGCATGCAAAATTGTTAGGAGTTGCTGAACCCATAGCCCAGTCAAGGTGAGGCTGCCGCAGCTCCATGCCCCGAGGTCCTGCTGGTAGGGAGGCTGAGCAGGTATTCCCAACAGGCACCCCCACACCATGATTCAGGGTACGTGTGCACAAGACCGGACACACAGAGCAGCACAGACAGGGCACAGCGCTCACACAAATGCAAATAGCACCAACAGCCTCATCGTGGTCCCCTCTCTGGCTGATCAGGATGACAGCCTGCTAGTGGAAAAGTATATGTACATACCTGCTATCTGAATCCCCCAGTAGCTGGCCTTAGACACACACTCTGCCCAGTAGCTGGCCCTGAGCCCTTCGTCTCCCCAGCTGGTGGCATTTAGGCATGTGAGCCTCTGGAGACACAGCCCCACGGCAGCTGCTGGAACTCAGAACTAAACACATGTGCACACATACACAGATGCTCTTCCACCCCACCCCACGCACTGCAGATCCCTCCAGTAGCTGGCCTTGAACACCCAGCCTTCCTCATAGTGGCTCCTGGATCCCCTGGTCTCCTCTTGCCTCACACACAGGGACACACATGTGCAAACAGGTCTTTCTGGTACCTGCTCCAGATTATAGCCTTACCAGTAGCTAACCACGGACCCCATGGTCTCTTCAGTCAGTGGTCTGGACCTCTTGCCCCCAGACTGGTACAGTATTCAGACTTTCTGCTCTCCCCAGTGTCTGTCCCAGACTCATAGTTGCTCCAACTGTTGGTTCCCAAGCCTCCTACCCTACTCGATGGCTACTCTGGCTTGGTGATTGCTGGTGATTTCTCATTGACATATGCACCCATACAATATGCATGCACCCCAGTCCTTCCACCCGCTGGCACTCAGACATCCACACACACAGGTACACAGTGTAGGGAGCTGCTTGCCCAGGAAAACAGTCAGAAGTGGAGTTTAATGAGAAGACATGACAAACTGTGCTGATCAGGCACAAGGCATTGCCAGACACATGTAGTGACTGGCCCCTGTTTACATGTGAGCAGCCTTTTTTTTATGCCCTTTTTTCTGTTTTTCTGCATTTGTTCCTCCCCCGCCACCCTGATCCTTTCCTTTCCCTGCCTTTGCTTCCTGCCTTAAACATCCCATCAGAAGTCCTGTATGATCCCAAAATGCTCTTCTCTGACATCCCAATAATAAGCCCCGTACCCTGCCATACCTCACTCTATGAGGTGCCGTGGGGAGAGCCTTTCCGTTGGCTCATCGTGGTGGGACTCACCCCTGTGATGGATCAGGGCAAAGGCTCAGGCTCATTCCTCTGACTGGGACATTGTAGCCTCCCTGGCTTGCCCTTGTGCCTTGGGGCTCCTCTGTGATTGTGGAGATGAGCCTCTAATCATATAATCTAGCAAAAAATCCTGGCAAAATCTGTTCCCAAGCAGCTGGTCTCTTCTCCCCTTTTCCCAGCTTTCTCTCTATGAACTTTTCTGTAGTAATACTGGTATTACTGCATAAAGTTATTAGCCAGTCTCAGGTTATTATATGTACACAATAAAATGCAGACCTATCCTCACTTACACTCTAAGTAAGGAGACAGAGGTTATGGATGGAGCAACACTGAATTGCCCACAGAAATATAGCAGGACAGTGTCAAAGAAAACATGGAATTTAGGACACTTGAATGTTCATCATTGTGTCCATCTGTAATCTCCCTGACTCCTTTCTGCGTTTATTTATGTGAACCTGAAATGCATTTGGGTTCCTTAGAAAAATTCCTTTTCATTTGTGGCAAAATTAGCTATAGCAATTGAAACTGTATTTTTAATCTTTGTCTTTGTATCAAAAACTTGGACAACAGAGGTTGTTTCCTGCAGGTGCAAAATTATTTTCTTTCTTCCATTTCTGTTTTGCTCTGAAAGATATGATATCTAAAGAGATCTGTGTAGGCAAACCATCCCTTGGGGCTGGGCACTCACACGTGATGGCAGCAGAACAGAAACCTACAGGATCTATTCAGAGGGGAAAATCCAAGTTACTCAAGCGGATATTTTTTTCCATACAGCTGATTCTTTTCTGTTTGTCAGGGTGCCATGGTGGGGGATATGTGTGTTTCTAAAAGACTCAAACTGTTCTACACAGCAGCCTCAGGCCTAAAAGCATTTCAGACACTTTCAAGGGACCAAGTCCTGGAATAGCAGATGGGCATATTATTTCAGTGGGGAGAGGAGTAAATCCTGAGGCAGTGAATGCAGGTCCATTTTTACTAATAGCTAGGCCTGAATTTGAGCCCTGCCTTGTGATCTATCCAAGTAATTAGACTTCTTGGTCCAGCTTCTGGCCCCATCTTAGGTCCATTGTGCAGCTATTCATAACTTTAAATGTCTGCAGCAGGAGGAAGCCACCTTAAATTCCTCTCATAAACTGTGTTAGGATGTGATGAATTGCACTTGGGAACTGAGAAGAGAAATACTCAGTATGTAGGAAATAGAATGACAACCTCATACATGCACATATGCATTTACAGAGATAAATGCCACCTCTTCTGTCTATGTCTGGAAGCCCTCCTGGAATAAGGATCCGCCAGCAAGCTTGGTTTAGCTCTTATATATAGCATGTGCAGAAAGCTTAGTAACTAAGAGGTCAGAAATGGCCACAAATAGATCCTTAAACCAATCAGCTGCTTCTGCCATCACACAAATGCATGATTTCTTTGACAGTATGTATCATTCATACTTTGTAGCAGTGATGCCTCCAAAGGGCTGAGTAGAAGCCCTTCAAATCTGAGAATACCTGTCCCATTTTATTGCTTATGTGTGGTATGCCCACATGGCCTAACAGAAGCAGATTCTGCTGTTAAAGAAATCTGTGCCCCTGTTCAGTGGAGGTAAGTGCTGGTGCATATGCTCTTACTTTGTGCCAACTGTGAAGTAAACATTAGCTTAAAATAATTTAATAGTTATTGAGCTGCAATAACTTGATAAATTTGGATTGTGTGACTATACTCAATACACATCTGCTTTAACTGTAGCAGGATATTGTCCAATTTTATTATTCATGGACCTTTGTGTTCATCTCCCAAAACCTTCTGACTTGTTATGAGCTGTTTCTTAAATTAACTGATTTGGTAAGTGCACAATCAGATTACAAGAGGCTTTAAGAAAAGTAAAAAAGTATATTTGGTAAACTCAACAGAATGAGAGAGCCAGTTATTAGCCTTCTGAAGGCAAATTTTTCTTGTGTACTTGTGGCAAAGCAAGCTGGTAGGAGCAGGTCTGACACACCCAATGTAATCAAGGAGCCTTAGAGTCAAACTCCTAGTTTCAGGTGAAACTGTTTTCTTCCCAGTTATTAATCACAGGTGACTAGTACACTTGATTTTTGATAGCACTAGAATCTTCTCCTTGGTCAATTTCTGTCTTCTGCTGTGGGTTTCACAATGCTTTTCAAACATTGTACTAGGTATACTTGTGAAATTTGTAGAAAATTGAAAGCTACATAAAGGAGCACTCTTGCCCTGTGAAGGCATTGAGAAGCTCTGTGAGGCACTAAAAGATAGCTGAATGTGCTTATTCGCTGGGGTTTCAAGGTAGAGGCAAGATCAATAAAATCTTTTAAACATCAGCTTTAGGATGAAAATAAAAAAATAGGGTTATTTTTAGTTCTTGAATGTTCTCTGATTCTATAGCAATTATTTAAAATGCTACAGTTCCAGGGTTTAAAACCGTAATGCTGTATTGTATTGAATACCCTTTATCTGTCCTTGCCAATGGTGTTTCTCTTTTCTCTTCGTCAAAATATGAATTCCTTATCTGTTTTCCTTCAGATCACCACAGAAGTGTCTCGGATGCTGCCTTCCCGGTAATGTTCAGACCCCAGCCCCGACTACGTCCACTCGAAGCAAAGCACCGCCAGGAAGAGCTGATTCCAATGGCACGCTTAGATAGACGAGCAGGCCCATCCAATCTGTCAGGTCAAAGAGGAAATTCAATCAGCCAGCATCGTTTCACCAGAGCAGACAATCTAGCTTTAATGCCAAAGTCTCGATTCACTGTGCGAGAAGTAGAGGGGTATGAGTCAGAAGAAGAGACAGAAACGATGGCACCAGCCAGGCCATTAGCCATATGAGGAGCAGAGAAGAGCAATGTTTGCATCTCTAGGGCACTTTGTGCACTGCTCCAGAGAAAATAATGAAGCTCTTATACGAACCAAACCACAATTTTCCTTTGGGGACCAGTGCACTTGTTCTCATATCACTTTCAAGCACTGTATCAAGGTACTTATTGGCTCAGAGACGACTCATATTCTTATATGTTTATATCAAGCTTTCTTTCCTGCTAAACACTGCAGGAAAGAAGGGAACACGATGTTTGTAGAGGTTTGGACATGGACTTACATGACAATAGTTGGGGGCATGCAATGCCATGGGTGCAAGCTGGTATTACCTTCCTCTGTTCTGTACTATAGCCTAAATCCAGAAGAAAGAAACACATAGCTGACACAAGTGCCCAGATTGGTAACTTCAACCAACTCTCTAGAGCTTTTGACCTCAGAGTAGTTGAGATATTCCAGGAAAGAGTTAAAAAAAAGAAAGGCATCTTTAAGACATCTAAATGTCACTGAAGATACCTAAAGGGATGCTTAAGTCAAAAGGATCCTTTAGTGGACACTTTCAGCACTTGGGAATCCCTTGGCATCTCAGGTTTTGGCTCTGCAAAAGTGTCTGAAGTCAGTTGGTTGCTCTGATGGTCTGTAACTCCTGCTACTTCCACCAGTTTCAGCATGTAGACATCTATCACCCACCTACAGTTGTTTTGGAGGAATAAAGGAGGCATCCTGGTACGTACAAACCCAGAGAGTATTCTTCAGGCAGTGGTTCTGTCAGGATGCCTTTTATTTGCAAATGTAGGATGGCAAGAATGTACACAATATTCTTGTGATTCAGCAAGTGGGAGGCTTTATTGTAGAGCACCTAATCTCCATTCCTCCTTGCCAGAGGGTGCCCAAATCAGCGGACCACTCTTCACACCAAACCTGGACAAGCACTGCAGATAGGGAGCAAGAAGCTGGGACAAAAGCTAAAGGGAACCTAACTTTGTAGCCTGCTGGCTATGATGAAAGAAGGGCCCTGTGTTTTGCTCCCAGCTTTTTGTAGGGTGTCTGCCTATATGTTGTAAAGAGAAGCATTTGCTAAAAAAAAAGCAAAAACAACCAGGGGGACATGCACTGGAGCCCATGACCTCCCAGCCTGCCTACTGAGCTCCCTTCCAACTGGATCTGTGCGCCCACACTCCAGTCTCAACAGTGGGTCTCCCTAGTGGTAGGGGAAGCAAGAAACTATGGTCTTGAGTAATTTTGGATAAAGTCTAAAATCCCAGATACCTAGTTCCTCTGATGGAGCTCTTTTCTGCAAAATGGAAGCAGCATTGCCACTGTCATCTGTGTCTTGAAACTGTAGGTGAGCTGGTTTTATCCAAAGCTATGATTTCAGTCCAAAAGTCCATAAACCCACCCTTACAGCTGCACTAAATTCAAATCTACAGATGAGAAATGCACCAAGTTCAGTCACGCTTTCTTCAGGTTTCCCACCCTCTCCTCCACTCAGAGCTTGCTCTGCTGCCCAACTCAAGGTCTGTAAACACTACTGTAAGAGTCAGAGAGGTAAGAATTAGAGATAGCAGTGCTACCTTTATGTTTCTCTTTTATATTACTACTAAGCACTTGTATGTCCTGGTCCAGAAAAAAACTTTTAAGTGTAAGTTACGACTTCACATTTCTTACAATTGATTTCTGGTTCAGGACAGGTAGCATCTAAACTAAAAAATCTGAAAAACAGCACCAGAGGGAAAAAATAAAAGCCCTTTTCCCCCTTTCTCTTGTTTGCAGCTTTTATGTTCAGCAGGTCATACTGAATTATCTGTGCTGAAACTGTATAAAGCTTTATGAAACTTAAGTTCTGTTTGCATTTCCTTGTTGTGCCAGAAAAATTATACAACTTCCGTTTATGAAAGCAGTGGCAGTTATTAAAAGAGGGTAGGATTTGACTTTTGTACTGACACTGAATAAGCAACGAAATACAGTTCTGTACCTGAAAATCAACAAATCAACCCAGCTCCACCAAAAGAGGAAGTGCTCCATGTAGTTTTTAAATAAAAGCCTTGTTCCAGATCTCAGTCGTATAGCAAGTTATATTGACATATCATAAATCTCAATGAAAACATTATTTTAAGAAAAAGAGTTATCATACAAAATAAGGTCTTAAATTGCACTGTGAGCTACCCAATTACCATATGAAATTTAATTGAGGGCAAAATCAGTGCCCGCGTGACTTGGTCCTTAGGCCATAGAGCTGACATAGGTGCATGGAGTGGGGTGACAGAAGTGTGGGACCTGCTTCCACATTGCAGAGGTTGGGGGGGAGGTGGGGGGATCTCCAAAACTGTCTGGTGAGGGATGTGAACTGGAGACAATCCTTGAGGACAGCAATGAAGGGAAAATGGAAACCTGAGAGGACAGTGAAGAAGGGACAGTGTTTCATCTTCAAAGGGAGGCACAGGAGAGAGATTAAACAGAGGAATTACTGTGCTGCAAATTCAGCATTTCCTCTTTAAGAAGATTTAATCAAAGTGTTGTCTGGGGGAACTGGGCAGATACGAACTGTGTGAGATGAGGAAGGTTAATGGGTTGTCTGGAGTAGCATGGAAAGGGACTAGACATACAACATGAAAAAGGGTCCATACAATTTGGTCAGGGTATGTTTGAAAGGCATGCTTAAAATAGACTCCCAAATTCTTTATTAAATATTATAAAAGTTGTGGAGCATTTATATACTTACCCATTGTAAGTAGGGAGCAAAGTATTCAATTTCTAGTGATCGTTCATATTAGAACTAAAGAAAAATAATTAAGTCTTTCTAAAATACAGAAGAAACTAGTGCATAGCTGGAGTCAAATCTCCCTCTTTTGGTTCATTCCTAATCTTTCCTCTGACAAAATCAGTGAGCCAGACCTTCAGAAAGTGTAAAGCCATAGACAATCTCAAAGTTAATAGAGCTCTCTCAGCTTTTGCAATCTGTCCCCCAAACTTGTAAAGTCTATTTTTAGTTTTCTTTCCTAGCAATTAGAAAATAGGACTGGAAGAAAATTTCTTTCTGTGCCATTAGCTGCCGTTAATGGTTTTGCTGGCCATTAGCCAAGAAGCAATGCTGCAGAAGCCTGTATAAAATATGTTCTAATATATAAAGTTGCACTGTTTAGTTGTTTTCATGGGTATTTCATACTTCTGGACAAATAAGTTCTCCTTAAAGCAGCACATGGTTTATGTTTTAAATAGCTATAACTACAGCAATGTTTCACTACAGGTAGCTTACTCTGTGTCTATAGGCTCTCAGGCTTGGTCCATAAAGAAAACCGAAGTGGCTTAGGTCATGAATTTAATTCCACTGCTTTTGGATTTAAGTCCTCATGTGTGTGGGCTTTCTTAAACTCCTTAACCTGGGTCACATCCAGGAAACTTGTGCTGATAATTTACCAAGGTACGTTAATTCAAGATCTCCTATTTTTTTAGACTGGTACAGTATTATTTACTGGGGAATTTAAACTGTGCTCTGTTTTAAGGTGAGCTGGCACAGGAAACTCATGCCCAGAAGGTGAAGAATTATTATTCAAAATCCAGAGAGGAAATAGGAGCTCAGGGCATTAAGACTATTTCCTTGGGGCAGGAGGACAGTGCTGAGGTGAGTTTCAGGAAGGAAGAATAATGAATAGCCTGTACTTTCAACAGCAGAGAAAATAGGAGATACACTTGAACAGAACTTGCTAACCAATGAGAAAAATGAGACAATAATAAGAGCAGTCATAATGGTAAAATATTTTAATAGTAAAAGCAACAATGGTCAAACAGAATATTGCAGAAAAAGGGAAGGAGTTATCAAGGTCAAAAGTATATTGTGAGCAACCGGCAGTACTTTCGTATGTATTGCACGTTGTGATTAACTGTTAGATCCTGTTGTTCTTGCTGCAGCTGTTACTCTTCAACTAATATCCTGGGCAAGTAGGAACATGTAGTAAAAGGAGAATCTCTTCCCCAGAGAGCTTACCATCAAGGATGCAGCAGCGCAGGGAGCGCTGGCAATCAGGACACGACAGTAGCTAGCACAGGGAGCGCCCAAATTGTGACCTCCAGAAATACCATTTGACAAAGTGCACTGAAAGAAGGCATTGCCATGGTCCCTCTTCCCGGGGGAATGGTGTCCACTGGGAATGGCTGCAACTGCATAGTCAGGGCTACCGCTGCCGCTTCCGTGTGTGTGGCACCCAGGGAAACAACACGCTGGCTATGGGATAACGCCAGTGAGCAGGACTGGGAAGGATGCTGTGCAGGACCTGAAAGCAGTTTGTGTGTCACACTAGGAGAGGACATCAGCAAAGAAGTGTGGAAGTAGGGGGTTCATTCGCCTCATAGCATGGCTTGAAACTCAAGTGAGTGGAGCAGGTGTGTGTCTATCAAAGCCAGACAGGAGAAGTTGTAATAGTTGGAAAAGAACAAACGCCCTGGCAGGAGCTCTAGATGGACTGATTTACTGCTGCATGAGTGAGCTGAGAAAGTAGGCCAACTTAAAAGACAAAAGTTAGTTCAGATGTGTTTAGAGCAATTCAGGAAGGTTATATGAGATTCAGAAAAGGAGGCCAGGGTTTCAGGCTGGAGAGACTGGTAGAGAAAAAGCAACCATGACCATCTTCAGCATGAGGAGGATAGCTTAATCCGTATTTATGAGCAAGGCAGTCAGAGAAAGAGGACTAGTGATATCTGCAGGGCAAATCATGAAATTGCTATGGATGAAAAAACTTGACTTTTACGTTACAGAAGATTAAATAATTGTGAAATGATTTTTATTTTCTTGCTGGTATGTTGGTTTTGTGAACTGACACTTTCAAGGTTTTTTTCTGCAGCCATTAGACCCTGAAAACTCATGTTTTATTGTCATGTATGAATGGAAACTGCTATTTAAAAGCCTGTGGGAGATTCTGTAAAAAATAACAAATATTTCCAAGCTTCCTTTCTTCATAGGTCCTTTTTCTAATTTTCTATCTACATATATGGATAAAACACAAACATTAAGAGTGGAAAAACAGATTACCTTATCTTTATATTTTGTTTGCTTTTAGGTAGGACAATTACGTTTATTGTTTTGCCAAACTCACTGTACTTAAGAACCTTAAAATTAGAGGTGTAAGGTAACATGAGTAATATTCTGAACCAGTTAAGAAGACTGGAAATCTATTGAGCTAAGCTGCCTAATTGATTTCCTTTTGATAATCTGTCTCAAAGTTAATCACAAGTGAAACTCCTTTTTCTTTCCTGCTTTGGTTTCACGGGTGTGAAATTTCAAAAGTTAATATCGGTTCTTGCTTATTTCTTGTCCACCCTTCCTCCTGGAAAAATTTGAGTTTCTACTACCTTTCAGTCATAAGAAATGAGACATGGACTGAAGAAAACAATGCCAAGCTCTGATTTTCTGAGTTTTCTTTCTTTGGCAAGGTAGACTGCAGCCACACCAATAGTGAACAGCTGGTCAGGAGTTGACACCCAAACTGAACATCATCCTTGACTTTTTTCCTACTGTCCTTGTGTGAGAAAGCTAGGAAAAAAAAAAAAGGATCCATCAAGAATAGCCACATAGTGAGCTGGGGGCACACGTACCAGTCACCTGCAACATCACTTCTACACATGCAAACAAAGGTAGGATCATTAGACATCTGCTCACTGCTTTCCCATCAGTAAATTATTCAGCTCAATACAAAATTAACATAAAAGAAGCTTGAAGTTAAACTGCCTTTTTTTGCTGGCATGTATGCCAGGAATTAATTTAGGCTCATTCGTTGGTACTGGGCCTAACACCACTTGCTCCTTGCTCTACTATATTATCAGCAGTGATAAGGGGTGAAAACAATGGCACAGATGCCAAAACAAAAGGGCTCTTATTTCTTTAAGATGTCTTGGAATAAAACCTATAGCCCTCTAGTTTGCTTTATTCATGCCTTTCTTTAAGGGCAAATTTTCCATCACAGAAGCTTGCACTGGGTGAGAAAACAACATATATCATATATATATGAAAGCCACTTGCCCACACATACTCAACTTCAGTTTTACATGATGATGAATATTAATAGTACTTGCAGGGATGCATAGTGTCTTCCAGGTGCTGTGTGCACACAAGGCACAGACAGTTCAGAGGCAGGGCATCCTGAGAATTATGCCAGTGTTAAAACCCCATGTGAAAGGTGGAGAAACTCGCACAGAGCAAATGAGCCGTGTGTACGGGTAATGCAGGAACAGTGCCAGGAACCGAATGTGAGACCCTGGTCCTCTGACCCCACGTCTACCTTTACCTCCCTTAGGCTTTCAGATGACTGAAACATACAGAAAGGAACAAAAAGAACAGGCTGAAACTGTTCCTCCAGCTCTCACCACAAAAAAAGGAACAATCTGCACAGAAATTACATTGTTTGTGCACTGCTTCAAGCCAGGCATCAGGACCTGCTGTTTACAAATGCTCAGTGTCCTAAAAGATGTCATAATTTTTTTTCCGTATTTAAGATATATGCATAAAATATAGGCAATGCAAAAAAGATGTAATTATTCACTCACTTTTCCCTTGTACATTCACGTTTGTTCCTTTCAAAAAACTACGCATGTTCTGCATGTTTTGAATAGTTACAAAAACTCGGTAATATTGAAGGGGCTTGTAAGAAGTGAATATACTATGGCAAATACACTTTTTCCTTGCAACCTGCAACGAAAACTCTTGAAAGTTGCTTCTCCTCTGTTTTGGTCCAGTGAGGAAAGGAGGCTATAGTTTGGCACAGATGTTAGACCTGGAACAATTCTCTTCAGCTTTCTATGCCTCCTTTTTATCACATGTACAACAGGGATAAAGACGCTTAGGGCTCAGTCATACACAGGTGCCTTGAGCCATCTGTGTTGCCAGATTTGGCACAAGAGCCACAGGAGCCCTTTTCTCCCTGGATCAGTAGCCAGAGGCCAGGGAGGTCCTTTGGAGCACCTCTGCAGCAGCTGGACTACGCTCCTGGGGCTGGTGTAGGTGGGGATCTGCACAAGGCAGCCAATGGCACAAATCGCTTGAACACATGTGGATGGCTACTTTGCAGTGGTCTGATTTAGTCAGTTTAGACTCCACTGACTCCAGTGGGAGCTCAGACACCTGCCCCACACATAGACACCTTCATGGTGAACATCTAAATGCAGCTTACTGAGTCTGAAGTGGAATTCCACTGTCCTCATCCTTTAAGTGATTTTGGCACCTATGAAGGAAAAGCATCATTTCAAAGCTAGGCATTATTACTTCTTTAGCTTTGAGATGAATCTTCTTTTCCTCCTCACTAAACTAAACTATTTCTGCATGTACACATAAAAAGGTAATATATAGATTTTTTAACAGTGTCTCACTGTGTACAGGTCCTATATTCTGTTTATTTCTAAAAGACTCTCTGTCTGCAAGCATATTTGTGGCTCAATCTTCTGTAATGGGTTTAGCAATAGAAAATTGCAAGGCTCGTATTACTGCTGGCTCAAACCCTTTGGCTTGAATTCCTCTTCATGATAAATATCCCCAAATATTTCCCCATCGTTTTCATAAGTATGCAAACATAGATTCAAATCAAAGTGACAAATTTGTTAATCAAGTCTTAGCAATTTGAAGGAGCTCTTTCAGGAGCTTTTTTCTTATTTTTCCCTAATGTAAAAATGCCTGATACTGATTTACCAAGCACTGCAGAGCAGATGTAACAGCTAGTGCCAAGACAAGATTTACAGGTCTTGTTCCTAGGTAATGAAAAGATAGATGTAGCGACAACGCTCAAAACATCACTATAAACAAATTTGCATGAATTAAGTTCCAAAGCTCAAAAGAGCTATTATTATTATTATTATT
>VZTL01016901.1:231-25982 GCA_013400535.1 Scopus umbretta
GAAGGAAAAGGGGCCAATAGCATATCATCCAACCCATCCAACCTGGTGGGTTTTTTTTTTCAAATGGTTATTGAAAATCCAAGCTAGACATGCAAAAGATTTTATTCTAATATCTTATTCTTTTAACTTGCTTAGGAAAAGAAATGCAGGGAGAGATGCTAGAAAATAAATTTATTTTCTTTTAAAAATAAACAATGAATACTCAACCCACTTGTCAATAACAATCCAGGTACAGATTTCTCTATGAGTTATACTTGAAGTGGAAAAGGATTTTTTAAATCCTACCAAAACTGCAGTGAACTAGTTATATAAGACAGTCCAATGCTCTAGAAAACAAAAAAAAAAATCACTGAATGAATTAAACTCTAATAGATCTGCCTTTAGAAAGTCACACATCCAATGTCAACTATAGAAGGATTACCAAGGACTTATTCCATAGTAATCTTCAATTTATAATCACTTAGTTTCGTTTGGATTAGATCCAGTCCATTTCATTAACCTGTAGTAAGGTTTTTCCTTTCTTGCATTTTAATCCACTCTAGCCTGATTTACACAGATTAACTTCAGATTGAAGTTCTTGAGATCCACATCACCAAATCAGAATATTTGACTTGGAAACACATATATGATAAAATATGTCTCAAATAATGGCCTTTTAAAATTTTACTAATTCAAAATATATCAGTCTGAAAAAATTGATTAACAAGTTTGTAAGGGACACCAACCTTCTCAGACATTCCAAAACCTACTGTTGTACCAAAAACAAACACCAAATTTAAATATGCCTTTAGTAATCCTGAGGATAAAAATTATTCATTTTGATCTAGTGAAATAAATAAGAATTAAGAAAGATATATAAGAAATAAATGAGAATTAGAATGAGAGATGAAGAGCAAGCAAGACAGCTCCTGTTTAGCAATAAAGCCTGAAAGAGACCTTAGTTTGATTTGCTTACCATTCATAAGTTTGAGGAAAAAATATATAACTGTGTAGTAAGACAATCTGATTCTGTTTTCAGTTATCATGGTGTAAATTCAGTCAAACATTACCGAATTGCAGTAAATGGAAGCTGAGTACTTGAGAGTACCTGATCTCATATATTTTAAATATTTAAATATACCTGAAAAGAGGAAGCAGATACCTGTATTTTGAAAAAGTAAAAAGAGTTCTGATACTTATAATGGTTGTATATAATTATTCCTACAGATGGTGAGTAGGAATCAATCAACATACCAGTTCCAGATGCTATAATATATCTTCATTTGTGAAATAAGAAAATCAAAAGGTTAGGAAGCTGTTGTGTTAAGACACTGTGCATTCATTATAACTGGGCTATATACAACGTAACCTTGATATTTCAGTGTTTCTATTTTGTTTTTAATGATGGATACTTCCTTCCAAAGTATTTCTATTTCACAGTAGTATTTGGATTTCTAAGTATTTTCATACAAAATAATAAAGAAAACATAAGCCTTTAAGCCTTCTCCAAATATGATTGACATTTTTTCAATCCAACCTGTGTTTCTATTCTGAAAGTCCTGTACTAGAATTTAAATAGATTACCAGTTTGCTCAATGTATTTTGTTAATTGAGATCACTAGAGTTACAAAAATCTGAACTCATGAACTGTCTTAGTCTACACTGTTCCCAGTGACAATCATTTCAGGGTTCAGCGGGTATTTTTCTCTGAATCATTCATATCTTTAGCTAGAATGATGTGAAATACAGCAGGATCACATTACAGAGCAAGGACATGAGTTTAAAATCACACACATAAAAAATAAGGAGTTGAAGCAGAAAGAGCCCTAGATATTTCTCATTTTAAACTTGTTTTTGGCTCTGCCCCTGTCTGTCTCCAAAGAGGATGATGTGGCCTCTGTGGGGCCACAGCAGCATCACAACCCACTCTCCAGCGCTGGGAGTTGCTGTGGGTAGCCCTCACTCGGTTGTTGCTCTCAAAGTCTTTCACATCCAACCATCATCCTCTCACTTCGGAGGCAGGTGTCAATAAAATGCCTGAGTCCTAGGAAGGCTGTACCTATGCTGACCTATGTATTAATGGGGGATTTGTGGGAGCCCATCAGTCAGCTCTTTGCCCAGGGGATGAATACCACACAACCCTGATAATGGTCAAGGTTCCCTTACCCTCTTCTCCCTGAATCAGACAAGAGAATAGCTTGAAACACAGTGGTCCCTTTTCTGTCTGCTCTGCTCAAGTGATTCTTCTTATTTTGCCTCCATCACATGCTGTAAGTCCTTTGACTATGTAGTGAATTTAGTAGACATACTGCCTACAGTTGTCCTGGGGTGTGGGTTTCCGTCCCTATGGAGAGTGGCCATCATGCACTGAGCTCTGTCACACAGCCTCCCAGCAAGTATTTGCTGAATCCAGCTACAGCATGTACATCAATACCATTGGGATTGTATAGGTCATATTCTGACTGCTTCAGCAGTGTGATCAGCAACAGCTTGATGCAGGGTGCATGGGGATGTGCATTAGTTTACCGTTAATACTGTAGGATCCAAAAAGATCAAAAAATAAAAGGCTGGTGTGGTTGATCACACAAAATAGGAGTTTAACATGTGACTGTGGATGAATTGTATGGGGTTTGTACCTATGAGGCTTTTGTATGAGTCTGCATCAGCCCAACAGCCTCTGTGTGAAAGTGGCTCAAACTACTCTTAATGTATGGTCTGTTGTGTGCAGGCCATGCTGTTCAAACTCATTTTAAGCAAATAACATTACATTTAAAGGTATTTCTTCAGAAAAATATTGTCTTTTTTTCTAAATACTACAGTTATGGCATACTTCTTTCTTCCCTATATGGGGAGGCATTATAGCAAACTGAAGTATATAAATATGAATCTGTCATTACACATGGAAAACTACAATGAAAATGCATGCCTAGCAAGAGTTGAATTCAGTTCAAAATATTTTTCTAAGAATTGCTACAAACTTTCTTTCACTCATGATTTTTCCAGAGAACTAGCTTCATACACAAACTCTATACTACCAGTAAAAAGGGCTTTATTAAAGCTGGGATAGATTGTATTTTTTCATTTGGGGATAAAACATATAAACTAAAAATACTGATTTTTCAAGCAAGAATCAAAATAAAATATTCAGAAGTGGCTCAAAACCCAGTTCTGTTCAAATTACATTTTTCAAGTGAATTTGCCAAATAGTTCTCTTCTAATTTTCTTCTACAAGATGAAAGTCAAATAAAAAAACTTTCAAAAGAAGGGTTCAGTATTTTATATTCTAAAAGAATATAAAATGCTTCACTGTATTTTTTCTAAAATACTGTCAAAGTTGGTATATTTTTGCACATTTTGACTTTGACAAATCCATGTACAAGTTAATTTATTTAAAAAAGAAAAAACTCTTGTCTGAGAAAATTCCTAACCTACCTGAGCTCCTGTGAGCTCTGGGATAAGATGTTACTTTGGCAAATGTCTTAACCAGTACTGTAGTGTAGGATTGGGGTTGTTTTGCATTTGCTTTTGGTTTTTTTTAACTTCTGGAATCAAATCCTATAAATTATAATTATCTTTAACAAAACACTTTTTCCATAGTAAAAATCTTTCCATATTGGAATTTCCTCAACTTCAGGGTAAGGTTTCTTACTAATGTAAGAAAGAAAACAATCTGGAGAGCCAGGATTCCTGATATATTGGATTCTTAAAATCATCAGGAATATGACAGGCCTTTCTCACTTAAGAGAAGATAGAGATTGCAACATGAGCCCCTACATTCTAGATGAACATATTGGCCACTTGGCTATTTGGATAGTTCTCACTTACATTGTTTAATTTTTAAAATTTGAAAGCTCAAGTTTGTGGGTTGTTTTCTTTTTCCCCAATGTACAATGAAGGCCAAATGCTTGAAATCATTTGCAAAACAGAATTCTTGTTTTATAGCCAATCTCACAGCTGACTTCACTGGAGCTATTTACATGAATAAGGGAAGCAGATTTTGACCACAGTGGCTGTGTCTAGACTAGTAGATTTAAGAGTGCCAGGGAAGCGCTTCCAGGCACTGGAATTTGATTGTCTACACTGTTAAATCGTTAAAAGAGTCCCTGGCACACTCCTGACTTTTCCCAGCTAGAGCAGTTCCAAATGATTCACAAGGACCTTTCCCTATAGGTAGCGTGAACACAAACACCCTTTGGACAATGAGAGAGTTTCATAGCATGGATGTGGGCCAGCCTGCACCACAGGCCAGAGACCAGTCACAAGTAAGTTTAATTGGCTGGTATAGAAATAATCAGTGTGGATCAAAAAAGAAAATCAAAATCTTGACTTTCTCTTCATGGAAGGGAAGAAAGGTGGGAAGAGAGGGGAAAGGGGGAAAACAACAATTATCTAATTTTAACAACCAGATTTTTTTAAATGGAATATCCCCGTCTCTCATCTTCTAGATGCTAGGAAAACATGATGTTCCTTCTGACCTTGTCCATACTGGTTTATTTTTATCTGACTTCTCCATTTTCCTGCTTTGCAGTAACAATTCAATAAACTGACAAAGAAAAAATGTGTGGGTTTAACTTATTATTATATTTCACAACAAAAAGTATAGCTACATTAATTCTGAGCAGACCTTTGTCCAACCCAAACATTCTACTGAAGTTTCTGTGCCGAAGGGCAAAAAAGGGGGCTGTTCAAATCCTTCTCCTCCAAATAACCTATGGCCAAAAGAAAAGATGCTTTTGAATAGCAAGGATCAGATCAGCTGGGGAAATAAAGCTGAACTGTGTTTGTGTCTTTGCAGAGATACACAAGGGCAGAAGGGCACTTTCAGGCATTCAGTCTCTGCACAGGGTCGAGCACAACGGCAGTGATTGTACTCATGGAATGACATGACTCCACAGGGCTAAAGCCCTAGAAATTATGTATGAGAAGGGGTATGCCCTCCTACCCCCTTTACTGCACCATGGATGCAGTTGGAATTGGGAAGCAGAGTTCTCTGGTTCCTAGGTACTTGTTTTGCCTGTACCGATTATGTTCACCTTTAGGACTCCTAGGACTGAATTGACTGAGGCACTGTGGAAAAAGTCTCCGAACTCTCCACTGTCGCTGCTGTGGTTCAGGTTCTTTTCAAGGACCCTTCTGGAAAAGGCAACCCATGCTATCCTGTTAGAGACAGATTCACTGAGGTGGGAAGGTCTGCTAAACTCAGTTTGAAGTGATTCACAGAATCTAACTGGAATGAAGCAGCACCCCAAGTAAATGCCCATTGCTAGTTACCCATCTATGCACTGCAATCCATCCCAAAGAATTGATTTCTGCTGTAGTTTGGAGATGAAAAACAACAGACTGGTTAATATCTATCTTTTTTGAAGATAGTATAAATGTACTGTATATATTATCAGTACATTTACAAATGTACTGATTTATGTACTGTAGTACAGCCTAAGTAGAAAGGCTCTCTTAAATAGAGAAAGGTCAGATGAATTAGTTGATTTGAGGATTCCTCTAGCATTTCAGAGGGAATTTATTTCAAACCATGTATATTAATAAAGTAAAGCCCATGGTGTTTCCAAGCATGCTTGGTGACATGTGCAGAACTGCCAAATGGTCCATTATTTCTAAAAATTATGTGTCCCAAGGCAGTAGCAAACTTGTTTTCCAGACTGTGGGCATCAGTTTATGTGCTACATTTAGCATGTCCCTTTTTCTTGTGTTTTCCAAGATAAGTCTGGTTTTAAACATCCTATTCTTTGAATAACATTTTTTTTTTCTCAGAATACAACCTAAAATGCCTGCTTATTCTGTGTTGTCCATTAAGCACTAGCATTGTTCAAGACAGAATGAAAAAAGCAAAGCATGAAAATGAAAGATCAGAAATGTAATGGTTGTGTTATAGCAGCACATAAGGTCTATATAGTAGTCAAAAATAAGATATTGCCACACTTTTATATGCCCTGTGTATTTTATCATGTTAATTATCTGTTCACTAATACTGGTGAGAGCAATTATTTTCTTTAGGGGTATAGTATTCCATATAAATCATGATGCCTGAGGATTTTTAGAGGTTTGGTTTTGGTTTTGGTGTCTACTGGATTATTTCATAGTGTAGTGACAATACAAAATTCAGAGATAATATTTCAGACCATCTACTTGTAGGAAAACAGAATTTGCTTGCATAAGAAAAAGCTTTTAAGGAAGAACATAAGGCAGAACTATAGTATTTAGTTAAGTCAATGCTTCTGTTAATGGTATCCTACTAAAGATAAAAATACAGTTTACCAGTGATAAATGCTTATCAGGGTTTCAGATTGTATACAAAAGGAGGAAAAAAGTGAGGCACAATCATGCAACAGGGCAAATTCACTGTTCTTTACAGATCAAGGGGCTACTTGAAAGCACGTCAGTCATGTGAGGTACTAATTCAGCAACTAAAATATATGCATTTTCAATTTTAACAAACCTTCATTTTGGTGCAGCAGACCTCTACCAGGTCAACCCAATTATAAAGCATTTTCCCCAAAGACAGTGCCACTGAGAATTTTGGATTCATGAGGAATCATGGAATTGATCTCAGCTGGCCCTGCAGCCTATAAAAGAGAATACAGGGGAAGGGTGATTTTGGAGACATGAGAAAATTGATCAAATAGCTGCATTGTTCTCAGCACAGTGTGATCCTTCCAGCTTTTAAATAGGTGACTGTGCAGTGTGATAGAGCACTGCCTGGGGTAGCAGAGATATCCCTGGCTTGATATCCGACTTCAGGGAAGCCCCTCTATCCGTTTCTCAGCCTCTGTTCTGTCATGTCCATGAACACACAGACATAGTCTCTGCCTCAGTTTCTCCACTTTATAGACAGAGATAGTGCTAGTGATGTCTGTAAAGTCCTTTGAAAACTGTTGATGTGAAAGCATGTGTGAGAGTAAAGCACTACTCACGTACAACTGACTCCTTTTCCCTTTCTGGAGATTAGAGTGTCATAGAAAATAAAGAAAAACAAAACTTTTATATCCATAAAACAATCAGTCTGTAGTAGAAGGATGGATGTTTGGAGTTGATCAGTTCTGCCCTCACCAGCAGAGCTGATAATAATCAGTCACTTATGTGCTATTTCACAGCTGATACCTCCTCCAAAAAAAAAAAAAATTAATTGCAAAAGTTTCACAGATGTCGGCAGCAGTTGACCAGAGCTCTTGGGTTATTGCTTGTCAGACTATTAATGGGTTTGGCTAACCATGACAGTCATTACTTTCCCCCTCCTGTGAGCTACTTTCTGTGTAATTTATGCATAGGTTTTGCCAAGATTTGACAACTTTCAGGATATTAACATAAAATTAGACTGCAGAGCTGAACAATGGGTGGCATTAAAATTAGCAGCAGTGGAAACCAATCAAAGAGAATTGGTTTCTCTCCTGCTTTGCTTTTAAGTTATTTTTTTTATTTATTTATTTTATCTTATTTCATTATCATTTTAGAAGGAGGGGTAAAAGAGTAAATGCTAAAACCAGTTTTGATTTCCCGGGTACCTTAGGAACCTTCAGAATGGTGGAGAAATTTCAATTAGACAAAATGCCTGACAGCATCTTAAACAACAGCTATCCTGAAATCAGCCACAGAGGAAGAAAAGTTAGAAGTGTGCTTTTGAAAGAGGGACTTTAAACAGAGTAGAGTCTGCTCCACACAGATTGTTTAGTGAATGCCATTACAGAATGCGATGTGTGTGTTAATAAGTAAGGACATCTGGTAACCAGCTTTTTTCTGATTCATTAACTGACTCTGTTTCTGTGGCCACAGGGCTTGACAGGGAAGACTGCAAGACTTTTGCTCCCAGAAAATGGGACTTTGATGTATGCTTCGTTTCTTTGACCCAACCATATCCTTTAAATTTCCTCTTATGCTTCCATTATAAATATTTAAATTTGAAATCTCACTGGAAACACTTAAAAGCTTAGAAGAATACATCCTCTTATTTAATTGTACATGGCAAGAAGTCATATTTAAGATTCCTTCATTGGTCTTCTACAATAATTCACCTCATCAATACACATTAGTAAGTGATGTTCTCTACTTATTAGTATTTTAGCATTTACCATGGCTATGTTTAAATATGAAGTTATTCTCCTGTTTCTCATTGTTTATACTCCTTCAAATATGATTCATGATGATGGATGGAATATTTGTGAAAAAGGACTTTGAACTGATTCCTTTCTGGAAAACTACAATTTGTGCCAAACCAGTAGGATTTTTTTTTTTTAAGCCCTCCATGAGATTAATGAGCTTGGACAGAGAAAGTAAAAGCATCACACTGCTCATATCAAGTGCTGGTTTTCTTCATATAATACAAGTGAAACAGCTCCAAATGCTCTAGAGAGAATGATTGAGCAAAAGAAATCTAACTTGATAGTACATGTTGAGGGATGAAATGGACAATGAAGTTTCCATATGTTGTTTTTACGCAGTAATTAGAAACTGTCACACACCGTTTCATTTTTTAGTTTCCTTGGGCTTATTTGCATGTATGAGGCTTTCCTTAGAGCAGAATTGCAAGCATCAAACTGGCACCCAGTTGAAATCCAAGGCACTGACACGTGGGCTTCTTCCACCTCATGGACAAGAAGCCAGCGGCAGGTACCGTGATGGCCCAGAGCACAGCTCAGCAGCAGCCAGCTGCAGCCTCGCTTACCTCTCTGCCTCTGCAGAATTTTCTTTTCCAGGTTGAAGCAGTGGCCATTCCCGTGGTGTGAGTCTGTACATTCTTGGGTATGCAGACTAGCTTTTGTTTCCAACAGATACAAGGAATTTAACATATCAACCTGCACATACGTTTAGTGGGAGTTTGGCTCCTCTTTCCCTCAGGCTTCCCTTGCACAGTTTCTCAGGGGCAAGACAGGCAAACAGTGCTTTTGTTCTCAGTTTTCTTCAGTTGTCCACATGATTTTGACAAATTTTTCCAATTCTTTGGTAGTGATTCCTTTCTATATCCTGATAAACAGCTGGTTCACTTAAAACATCTGAATCTAGCCTTCAGAATTGCACCAGAGCAGAATGACCAATAAAACTATTTTATCTTAATTTTCCTGATGACTGAGGACTTGGTAATATTGACCTCCTTTTTCTAAAATAAAATATGTGTGTGTATATATATATATATACACACTTTTAATGTCAGCTAAGAAACTAACTCAGTGTATGTGCTGTGTAAGTGAGTTGATGTTTTCTGTCTCTGAACTGTTTTCCAAGCCTTTGTAAAATACCAGAAAGCTGGATGCATATCTCTCTTGTCCATGCAAGATAGATTAGGCCTCTGGATTGCTGTTAAATCCCAACTCTTAAATGATCTATCACCTCAACAAGCAGGCCTCTGAAAAACATCAAAGGACATTGATTACATTCACAGTTACATCTGAGAGGCAGAATTCAAAGATCTGCTATTAAACTACTGTTTTTTAAACACTGGACCAGATTCCTGATGTTACTGATCCTCTTTTGTTCATTCCTGACTGAGGCAAAATTGGAGTTGTTTAAAAAAAGGGCTGAATAAACTTTTACTGTAATCAGTAATTATTTCTACTGTAATAGCACTGAAGAGCTCCCCTCTGTCAGCTACTGTACAACTTCCCAGAGATCCTCCCCTTCGCACGCGATCCAGAGATGGCTTTAACATAAACCTAATTCATCTATGCAAATGAACTCTGGAGGGGAATAGGTCATGTTTACTCCTAGTCACTTAAAACCAAATAACATAGATCTTTGCTTTTATGTGTATTTTACTAAATATTTTTATTCGTTATTTATATTATATTCAAACTATAATTAGAACTTTTTTCTAAACATGGAGGGATATCCTCAGGAAGCTATGAAGATAAGCTGTTGATTTATACCTGCCAAAAAAATATGGATATTACACTTCACAGAAACTTTCAAAGGCAGTTACGGTGTCTTGCTTTATTTTTACCATCAGAAATCTAATGAAAAAATGGAGAAAGAAAAATGCTCATATGGAAAATGATGTAAAGCTAGTTTGAGAGATAGCAGAATTATTGGTCAACACAGTGGAAGGCATGTCATTGGTTATAGCACAGCAGCTGGAGGTGACTGTGTTGGTATCTGTAGCATGTTGATGTGTGAAGTGCAAAAATGAATCTTATTCCTCAGGAGAATCCTGCATATGTCAAGTATATTGTCTCATTAAGCCAATCCATTTATCAACCCACTGAATGCCAATTAAATTGCACAGGATGGTGCAGGTATATGGTGGGCTGATGGTGCCAAACTTTATTACAGCTGAGCTTTTCTGGCTCAGTACATTCCTGCATAGCAAAATGGCAGACATATCAAAGCCAAATTAAATGTTCTTGAAATAATGCCTTTAAAGAGGAAGAAATGCCACAGTCTGGCACAAAAGAGTATGAAATGTAATGTCACTTCTTAGTGTACTTTTAGTTCCAATGAAGATGTCACGGCTCAGATCCAGCCAGTGCCAAATGTCTTCACAGCGTGCAAATTAGATCAGTGTAATTTCATCAGGATGATGATCAGACTCTGTTGTAGTTCTATGGCTGCGTACACAGCTTCTGCTGACTGCTGCAGTCAGACTGGCACAGCTGAGCTAATGCTGCCATCCTCAGAAAGAGACAGAAGTTGATTTTATAGCATTCTTCTGATGCCAGAGTCTGAAGGATATTCCTAGATCCTGGGAATATGTCAAATCAGTATTTACTCTGAAGTGTCGACTCAGAGAACTTCCCTTTTTATCTCCAGCAACAGTCCCATTTTTATCTCCAACAGTAACATGAATATCTTTATTCAATATATTCTTGTTAGGCATTATCAGATGATCAGATTTTGTCTGAAGGTTTTTCAACTGTTAAAATGTGAGCAATAATCACCTAGCCAAGAAACCCATTTTGCCCCTCTGCTCCAAGACTCTGTCTGGTACCAGACAGCAGAAAAGACCTACTGCCTTAGCTACTTTGGTCTAAAGCCTATCATATGAACACAAACTTAACCTCTTTTGGCAGTATTCATTACAGGTCCTGACAGATGTACTCTGTTGGATTTAGCATCAGTCACTTAAACATTACTGCTCCGGCTGTCCACCTCACCCCTTTGCTGGAGGTTACAGCCTGCATAGCAGGAGTGGGTGAGGTGAACGTTTCCCAGCTCCTTCAGTTCACAATTCACAATTCACCGTATTAGCTTGACTCGCTACTGCTTAACTCAGTGTATCTGATGATCTGCTGAATCTTAGGATATCAACCCAGAATGGTTAGTGCACGAGCACACATTTTGTTCAGCTGATCGGGTGTGGGGCTGGTCCCCCCCAGTGCCAGGGAAGGACAGACGGGTGGGAAAAGTATTGTCTTGAAAAAGCTCAGCCTGCCTGCTGCCTTTTGTATGCCAGGTCTCCAGGTACGCAAAATGGGCCTGACTCTTCTCAGAAATATCGCTGTTGTACAAGATTAAATCTACTAAGTCAATGATTTGTTGATAAATACTTTCAGAAGCAGGAATATGATATTTGGTGCTAGATGACAGTACCAGGGCCAAAGCATACCTTACAGATATTGAAGGTTTGGTTTTTCTTTAGCTTTTTGCATGGAGGATTTTATGTGTTAAATTGTTAGATTTGGTGATTTTTTTTCTCCCTATAGCATTTGGTAAAGAGCAATTACTTACACATATAACGGCTAAAATCCCCAAACACCATGGCACACAGCCATTTGAGGCAAGTTGCCAAGTCTGTAGCTTCAATTAACCTTCATATATCCCCCCAAACTTGGAACACTATCAGAAGGCTATTATGTTCAAGCCTAACTCATGTGGTGAGCACTTAGACACTGCAGTTGAAATCAATAGCACTGGTGGATACATGATTGCTCATGTATTCAGGTTTGCACAAGCAGACTCAAATTTGTGGCAATCTCATCCAGACTGAAGTAGGGAGACACAGAATCTTGCAGACACACAGCTATGTCAGGACTTTGTCACAGAGATCAAGCCCGTTGTTCCTTATATAGCATCTGTCCGTCACTGAACCTATTTGGGCTCAGATAGTAGCTACTGAATGTGGTCTGGTGTTAAAGAGAAGGCAGCAAGGCAAGATTCAGACATCCCATTTAAGCCTGAGAAGTAGCCACTGCTTCCAGTAATAGCTGTATGTTCATCAGAGGTACCATGCAAATGGGTTGCTCTCTCTGGAGACTGAAACAGAGACTCTGTGTATCCCAGATGTTCCTAAGCAGTTTACTTACTCTCCCCTGTGTGCATTTAATTCTCAAGATGGATGAAGATGGAGCAGAAATGGGAAATGAAATAAAAAGTCAGTTTGGGCTCTGAAATGAAAATGTTACTTATGCTCACATGGAAAATATAAAGCTTCAATAAAAGCAGATAAACACAGGTTTTATGTGGGGGCAGACAAAGGGCTAGATGTCCAGCTGGTATAAACTGGCATAGCTTCACACTGAAGTTGATTAAGCATAGTGCAGTTTGTGCCAGCTGAAGATCTGGCTTACAGTTACTGCTCAGTATCCCTATTATGTGGGTGAAATCCTATCAGTCTAGGACAGAATACGGCATCCAGTGATGGACAGCTCAAGTGCAAAGGCTACAGGAACCTCATAAGAAAACTTACTCATTTTTTTAAACCTCATAAATGCCACTATAAATTACTATAAATTGAGAAAAAGTACTACTACACAGAGCCTGAAAACCTGGGAAAAAAGATCTTCTATCAATAGAAGAAAAGGAAATCATATTTAATAGATATACACCATTTTGTATTACTGAGAAACATTTACTCTGTGGTGCTTTTACTCAAATATTTCATATTTGCAGTCTACAGGATCTGCAGTCTGAAGCAAATTAGATCTTTCAGCTGAGACAAGAAGCAATTCACCCAGCCTTTCTGTTTGTGCACCTACCCCGACGAGGGGAGTAGCACCCCAGGCCATTCCCGGGGCATGCCAGGACCCAGATGCCAAGCTTGGGAAGGCTCTAGCAGCAACATCTGGCTGTGCGGTGAGGTCTAAAGGCAGTTGTGCTAACAGATCTGGAATAGCCTCTGGGTCTGGGCTCGCTCGTGCTCTCCTAAGACACATTTTCCTTCTGCTCACCTTGGTTTTGTCAAATGTGTGGGGTTTTCATTTATTACATACCAGAGTAATACGGAAAGGCTCCATATCTGATCAGCAAGGATGTTTCCTATACTGTACCTTTTGTTCTCCCGGAAATCCTTGCCTCAATAACTGCAGCCTGTACAAGTTCATGCCACTTGACTTTTGCCTCCTTTGTTTTATCATGAAACTCTTTGTAAGATCTAACTGCTGATTGGAAACTTGTGACATGAATTTGTCATCTCATTTTTAAACAAAAAAAATGTATTTTTAAAAAACAGCTTGCTAAAGCTGAAAAATACCAGGGATACTAGTGTCTTTCGATTACACCTATATCTTTGCACACATTAGAGGTAGAGCTAAGCAAGACTGATTGAATTTGCACTAGAATTTTCTCAAGTTGCTTCCGGTAATACAAAAATACCAAAAAAAGGACATGAAGCTATGAAAGTCACTACCACATTGAAGAAGTAAACCCTTTCATACTATTCCTATGTCTTTAAGCCTTTGCTGTGCATTGTATATGCAATGCAAAACTTATGAGACAGATCCTTGCATCATTAATACTGAATGAAAAAGTTAAGGACCCTTGGATTTATGGTAAATATTGTTCCTGTAATTGCTTGAAATATACACATATGACCTATTGAAAAATTGTTCAAAGACCATGAATGCTGTTGCATCAATACTTGCATGCTTCCAAAAATTGAAAGGTTTCTTCACATCCTTATTTTAAAACAAAAATTTAATTAGCATGGCAAAACATTTTAAAATTATATCAATTTGGCTTAAAAGGATCACAGATTATGAACTTACTAGGTAAGCTAAATAGCATCTTATAAATAGGATGCTAGACTTTGGCCCTGAGCTAGCAAGAAATATGTCATCGCACATCTAACATTCACCAACATTTAATAAATGAATGTTTACAGTATGCAATTTTTTTCCATGGGCAGAGTACAAAAAGAAGTATTACAGGATGGCATATGCTAGTCCTAATGTTCTGTGCACTGTTAAAGGTGTTCAACAAATTTTAATACAAGCTCAAATTTGTTTTTATAATTCTCTACATAGCAAATAAAGAAATACATGGTAAAAAATAATGCTCCAAGCATTCCAGATATCTAATGGTAATTTTTTTTTTTCTTTAGCTTTGTGGGGATGAAATAATTGCAACATTTATAATTTTGTGGAACTAAGGAGAATCTTATTCTTCAGGGATTGAAAATAAAACATTGAAGAAAGGATAAATCCAGAAAACATAATCTAAGGGAATCAAAAAGGACATGTGGATTAATACAGAGAAAAATTAATTGGAGCATTAAATGTTAAAGAAAGCATGAAATGGATAAACAAGAGAGATCGCTAACTTATCATGCTGCTTGGGGATTGATGTGCGGCTCTGCTTAACTACAGGCCAATTCAGGGGTTTAGGCTCGGTTTCTCCCAGTTTCAAGTTAATCTTATAGTACATTTAAGAACCCACACTAGGGTTACAGCACATGTGAAGTGTCAGAGACCTGGCTGAAACAGTACATTTAAAGGAGTGTGGAGCTGGGAATAGAGATGGTATAGTGATAGCCGTTGCCATGATATTAGACTGTACTTCAAACTGTCTCATGGAAACTGAGTTGACCATGCCAAGCTCACTTATACAGGCTTATGTTGGAGACAATTAATATCATAAGTGGGGTTATCACCAAAACTAACTTGGGAAAGAGTGCAAAAGAGTTGCTGATAGTCTGTAAACCATATTTACACACACACAAATTGGAATCTTGCAAGGGTATTTACTAATAACCCAGCTAGTACAGACCCCCAACTGTTGTTCCCTTGCATCACAAGGAGGAATGTAGCCTGCTGTTCACAATCTCCTAGTACATCATATATTAAGCTTTTCTGGTTTTTGCATGCATCTGTGGGTGGGTAGATGAGTGAGAGAAGCCATTCCTTCTAAATTAATTCAAAATGACTGAAGTTAACTTCATAGGGAAATAAACTGTGGAAAAGAATTTTGGCACCAAAAAAATGGTAAAATATGTCTGACAGATTTTTCTTTAATGTCCAAGCACAACTGAACTATAATAGGGTGAGCAATTAACTATGATTAAGAGGTGATGTCATTAATTTTTTTAGCATGTAGAAAAAAACACGTTTACTCAATGCAAAGGAATTTATAACAGACTGACTGTTAGAGCCTTGCCTGTCCTCTGCTGCACAAAAGGCATCGAAATAACTCCAAAAGAGGAAGAATAATGATCAATGCTTTACCCTGAAGGAGATTTCACACCATTTTCCCTTGATGAGAGAAAGCTTACCCTCATCATGTAACTTGCTTCTCTTCCAGGAAAAACAATGAAAGCCATTAGCCTAATGTCCCTTCTGTGACATATTGAAGAAGCAGGGCACTGTTCTGGCATGGGGGGCCAACCCTAGGGAGACAAGGAGAAGAAGAGGCAGCTGTGTGCCCTTATGGATCAGCTAAGAGTGGTTAAATCTGTCTCTTGTCATCAGCAGCATCATCTAGGTGATAATAGACGAGAGCTTTACGAAATAAAATCACCTCACTCCCTGTTCTCCATATTGCTGAATTCCATATTGCTTTTCTTAAATAATATGCTCCAGTGACAGGAATTTACCCAAATCTCTTTGCATAGTGGCATCTAGTTGGTGGCTTTGCCACAAGCATTAACAAAGCAAGTAGCAATGCTTTCTTTATAGCAAACCAAGGATCAAATACATTTGCGTCATCTGGTCCATAACTTCTCCTCTCCTTCTTCAAAGATGATATACCTAGCCCAGGTTGCACCTGGTGAGTGGCAAGCATAGGTTGGGAGCCAAGGATCACCATTAGACACAAGTCTCACATTCTCAAGAGATCAGTGCCTCTGAATTTCATCATAGGGCACACAACAAAGTCCTAATCCAATCTGCAGTATGTCTGGATTGTTTAATTTCACCTTAGAAAAAGAAAGGGACACAATAATGTATTTCCTAGTCCTTGTCTATTTTTATTTATTATTGTTCTGCTCCTCTCACTCCTCTTCTCCTATTATGCCAAATAGCAGAATGCAGCAAGTTAAAAGAGCCTCAGCAGATCACAAGACTATTGCAGACATGAACAAAGCCTGTCCAACTTTGCAAGCATGCATCCAACACTTCTGGTTTAGGCACACCTGAGATTTACATGGCTGGAGCTAGGAGTCCACCATTTTGGTGTCTGATGTGACTGCTCTGGGGGCCACCTGAGAGCACAATCCAGGCGACTTTGGAGAGGCTTTCACAGAATCTTTCTTCTTTCCTAGCCACACATTTTCCTGAAAGTTACAGGGGCTTCAGGTTTTGTAATTTCTATTCTTCCAACAAATAAAATAGTTAAGTTTCTCTTAAAACAGCAGGCTACGGTTGCAGTAGGAGGTGGTGGTTTTTTTAATTAATGCATACTACAAATTAACATAGTCCATTGACTGGCATGCACCTTTTGATCACAAATCCCTTATTTACAGCGTTGCATCTGCTAACAAGAGTGGCCTCATTGATGCATCTGGCCCTTTATTATTGTTTTGTTACATGAGTACTATTCAAACTGCAAATTACCATGGAATGTTACATCATGTTCATCTTTTCTAAATTAACATCCTTCAATATGCCTTTTTGGTTAATGCAAGGAAGGCACAGATTACATTCTTTCCCATTGGGTGTACCAAGGGTAATACTCAGTCATAAAATACCAGTCTGGAATGTATTTGGCAGATTTATGGCGATGACTTTGGAAAATGCTGGTTTAGAAAAGTGATTTCCAGCACTCTTTTCAATTCAAGCAACTTGGCTGCTCCTGGGAATTTCCTCTTGTTAGTACCAATCTTGACTATATGAACTGCAGGGGACTTGGAGCAAATACTTGGATATGCAAAAATGAGCTTTCACAAAGGCCATATAAAACAAGCCATTGTCAGTTTATGATTGTAAGTAACAGCATCAGATTTTATATTTATTAAATATGCTAGAACCAGGGGAACTTTACATAAAACATCCTTGCGGAGGGATAAGAGCTGTAGGATGACTCTGCTCTGTCATGACCCCGAGGCTGATTTACACAGGCTCTGTCCACGCTACAATTTATTCTAACTTTTTGGCCAGGAAGATCAGTACTGAGGCAGCAATAACATTGCTATCATTGCTAAATGCCATTTTTCCTTGGGCATTTCAGCCCAAGGTGATTGAGGAAACTTGAAGAGAAATGCTGACTTCCTGACTTTCCAGTTTCTTGGGTCCAGGTTGAGGAGGGAAACAGAGTAGGAACAACAAAAATAACATATCAGATAGTGATCCTCTTAAGCAGAAACAGCCATTTAAGCCCACCCTGGGGCTGGACTGCAGAACCAAAAGAAGCTGAATGTGCTGGAATACTTAAGAAGAGGATTCAAGCTTATCTTTAAAATGTATGATTGATACCTGACATTGTTGTTGAATCATGCAAATCAAAACTATTCCATGGCTGTAACACTGCTGGAAACTAAACTTTGCCCTTTTTTGGAATTATTTAAATTAACCAAGTTGTTTCTTTAAATACATATATATCATTTATACAGACTTGACTGTCATATTGGGTTACTCTAAGGTTTGAGGACAATATGCAGATGCTTACCACTGTAGTTCTGTCTGGGGTTAACAGGAGTCTGCATGGTTAAATACCACTCATTGCTTTGATAGCACATAATGCCCTTAATTCTTCACACACAGATCAGATGTTGGTAGTGGAAAACATCTGTTTCTGCTCATGTATTATAGAAAAAAACCCCCAAAGATTAGAAATTGGTAGCAGAGTTGCAGAATTCTGTCTCAGAACTTAAGGAATCATAATGTTAGGAGTCCCTTCTTTCCTGAGTTACCTGGACTTTATTTAATATTTTAATAGTGCTCTATTGTTTAATTCTTTTTAAATTAAACAGCAACAGATATTCTTGCTAATACTGAATAAATATATTTTGTTGTTGAATTGTTTGAAACTTTGAACAGGAAAATAAGATCTTTGAAGGTCCATTCAGTCCAATTCAGGAGTATCAGCTTACTTCAGTCTGTCATGGGGCATTAAGAGAGCAGCAGCAGCAGCAGGAACTGAACTACATCACTCAGTGGCACAAAATCTCCAATTTGACTGCTAAGCAGAAGGGGTATAGCAAGTAGATGGTGCTTTCTGTTGTAAGATTTCTGTTCCACAACACACACATTTTGTGCAGACATACAACAGTCAAGGCCTCATCCCACGACTCAAGGGAGCACGATGCTCACTCCAACACACAACACACAACACATCCACCCAGACTTCCGGGTATAGTACTCTGTCCTCTGGCTCAGCCTTCTGCATGGGGTTGGACCTCTGAGGACGTGTGCCCCCAGTGAACTATTTTTCTATGATTTCTAAGTTGGATGGTCAGGAAAAGCCACCAATGGCTTTATTAAACCATTTGAGCCCCTGGCATGGTCATTAAAGGGGACAGGCGGGAATCTGTGGAGCAACAGCCTAAGGACAAGGTGGCCCCATTGAGTGGTCCTCTGACTGTCTCAGCAGGTCACCCAGCTCTGCAGACCTCTAGCCCTCCTACTCAGAAAGGCAGCATCTCTGCTTGACCAACGCCACCAGGATACAGCGGGATGAGCCTCCCTCAAGGCCAAGGTCCTTGTCTTTACGGCAGCCCTGGCTCTACAGTGGCTCCGCAGGGTGGCCAGGCAAGGATTCACAAGTTTCTTTAAATACATCTTTCTTTTTTATTTCCCCAGTGAGAATAATCATGAACACGAAAAATTTTGGTCCATTTGACCAAACTAAGACTGCAGTTCTCAGCAGAAAAGGATTCTGACAGAAAATTTCTGGCCAGATCCAGTAAATTCTGCTTGTGACTGAAGCAGATTTTCTTTCTAGCTTTTCCATGTGACCTCTGAATTCCCTTTTTTATTAAATTCTCCTTTATGTCATAGTAAAATTGCTCTCACAACAGTTGTAGTTTCATATTACGTTCTTTTCAGCATGTATGCCATGGATAGCGATTCACTAAATTAAGGTTTTTCAGCAGTAGCCTAGTCTTTTTTTAATTCAATGGGAAAACTTCAGGGTCTCGCCTCCACCATTTACCTGGAATGTTTAAAGAATTTTAAATCACATTATTATGTAATATATGATCTATTTATCACAAATGGTGGCAATTTAATTTAATAGAGTAGCTCTCCAGTTTGTATATTTTTATAAATATTTAACAAAATAACTTTACCAAAATGTTCATGCTGTTTGTTCTCGTTAATGTTTCATTGTTACAAAACTGTTAATTAACATAATAAGACATTGTTATGGAAAGCAAGAAATTAGAATTTTTATTAGAGGTATGTTCTGTGAGTAAGCCAAGTATTACCTTCTAGATAATAATTTATTTGCAGGTGAAATATCTTCCTGTGTGTCCTCCATTCCTCTTTCCACCTAATGCAACTGTATTGTACTCACGGGAAAAAAAAATTGATACAGAAACCTGAGGAAATACTAGATCAGCCTCAACATTTTCTGTCCTTTTTTTTTTTTCTTTATCTGGTTCCTATTCAGTACTAGAGCCATATTTACAGCAGATGTCATCTGGACATTTTTCACGTAGGGTAGAAGGTTATCACGTAGATAACCCCGACTAGATGCAATAATGCACATACCTCACATTATTGCTTATATAATGTACTGCCTTCAGAGAGGAAATGGACCAGTGTAGGTAACTGGGAACATCTCTTGGATAAATAAGCTGCATTCTTTTATTCTAATTCAAAAATAAAATGGCTTGCATAGTTTTAGATTTATTCCATATATTCATGCAAGCTGATATCTCCATACATTCTGGGGGGCTGCTGGTACTGAAGCCTTTACCTCAGACTACTTCCACCTAGTTCCATTTCTAACTCAGGGCTACGTGCCATGCCCAGACCTTTGGGTTAGAAAATTGTTCCTGTTTTTTCAGACCACGTAACTTCATCCTAATTTCTGTTGATAGTAACAATAATCTTATCTAACATCAACTGACATAACACATGAACACACCAGAAAAATATTATACACCAGAGATCCTGAACTTCTTCCTCTACCCCATTCTCCCACCCATTTTTTTATTGTGTCCTTCAGAAATCAGACTGCTTTACCACTTACATACAGTAGTCTCTTTGTTCTTCACTGACTTCATATACAACTTTCATTTATAAGCACTTTCTCTGCTCAGTACTATCTAAAGGATTTTAAGCTTTCTTTTCCCCAAAGTCAGCAGGAAATAAATTTGGTGCTGATTAAGAAATATTCTCAGTATTTTTGGTTTTATCCAAGACCAGTAGAGTATTGGTTACATTTTCTTTTCTTTCTCTGTGATAAGACAATAATCCTTCAGATATGCTTGGTAAAACTTTCAAAAACCATGTGTTTGCATGCTATAAAAAGTTTTGCTAGCAAGTACATTACACTAGAGGCATAGAAAAGAGTACGTTAAATCAACCACAAGATTTTCAAAAGCATTCAAGGGATATTAGGCTGTATCTCTAAAAAGCTCACAGGAGATAAAGATGTGGTCAAAACAAGTTAGACAATTTCACTTTAAATATTTAACTAGGAAGTAATTGTTCTTATGAATTGGAATAAAAGATAGTAGAATTTTTCCAGTCATATGAAATAAAATAAATATTAGTAATAAACCATAACTGTTTTTCTGAAATGCCCTAACCCTTTCCAAAAGCCTTCCTTTGCTGTCAGGACCCAACCATGCATGTAAATGGCATCCCTTGCAAAGCTCTGTCCTGTTTGGGCTTTGTTTACATCAAGCTTCCTGTTACCAGAGTCTCTGCGGAAAGGTGTTGCGCAAAGCATTGCTGTTGGATTGTGACACAGAGCTCTGCAGCTGCGTTAAACTGATACCGAAAGCAAACAGAAGGGGAAACAAATAAAGAACAAAGAAGTATATATTGAATTTATCTACTTACATGAACTAGATTTTATAATGAAAATATTCTTGTGATTTCAATAAAAGAAGTCAACTAAAATAAGATATGCAACTAGATTGTGTACATTTTTCAACTCCTAGGCTCATTTGAGTTTATGTTCCTGAGAGTATCAAATTAAAACTAAAACCTAATGAAGCTACTTATTCTCTAACAAACCATCCAGATTTATTGTTGTTTCATATAACTAAAGTCTCTCAGTTACATCCCTGTGCCTTCAGGAAATTTTATCCCACTCCTCAGGTGTATAGGAATGAAAATACTAGCAACCTCAGTCCTCCAAATCTCCCAGGCCTTGTGGAAAAGTGGAATGACATCTTTTCCCTGGATCTTTTCAAGAAGTACTCAGCTATGCACACTATAGGGCAGCACAGTATAGATTCTTTCAGGGCATGGTTTAAGGTAAGTCAGAAGACAGTAGGAACAAAGAATTGCTAATAAGAAAGGAGAAGCATTGGTAAAACTAATCTGAAAAAGGATATTCCATCCCTTCTACTCCTTTCCCTGAAAAAATGTCACCAAAACTGGAAACAGAATTCTCTTTTTTTTTTTTTTTTTTTTTAATTAAAACTTTATAAAGAAGACTGACAATTAGGTTGTATTGTTTGAAAATAGAAATTTCTGTTGCATAAATACTGCTATACTCAAATGGGAGTTTTAAGGTTGGGTGCTTCACCATTTCCCCTGCTGTGTACAGGCTGAACTGCTGATTTGCCTGCACCTTCCTTAACGTCTTTTATATTGTTTAGTGTCCTCTCACCTTCAAAGAAGGTGGTTGCAAGACAGGAGCCTTGTTCTAGCACATCACTGGAAACATAGCTAGCTAGTATCTATGCTTATTTGAGCATGAGGAGCTTGAGAAAGTCAAAACACAGCTTTTGAGGAGGCCAGAAAGATCTATTCAAATAGAAATAGTTCATTTCAGCTGCTGAGAATGCATTTGTTTTCTCACTCCCCTCTGAGATGGTTTAAGTACTGGCAAATTCATTTTACAAAAAGTCTAGTTAAGAAGAAATTAGCTCCAGAAGCTGAAATCTTAACAGTGAGCAAGCTTCGTTTTTCCACAAGCCCCACAGAAAAATTACTCTTGCTTTAAACATTTTCAGGAAGACCAAAAGACACATGAATATTTGGGCATTACATCCTCCAGATGGATCTGGTTCTGCTGAAGTTTACAAATCAAACTTAATTCAGTAAGTGCCTAGCTTTGGTTCTGTTGCTTTAAATATAGTCTGCATAATAACAGATGAGAAAAATATTGTAACGTACCGAAGACACAAGTTCATTTTCACTTCTTCTGTTGTAGTTGACAAAAAAAATCCAAAATGCCTTACCTTCCTGGTGTTGCTGTATTATGCTGTATGGTATGAGCATGAGTGTGATTATGATACACTTCAGTTAGTAGGGAAAATCATAAATTTGCAGTGAAGTGAAAAATATGCATCATAGAATATAATAAAGAGGAAACCTGCTTTGTTTCCTATTTTATGCTGTACTTTCAGATCAAGAACTTTCTAATCTGCATTAAAAGAGGATCATAAAACTGAGGACTGTTTTAGTATAGATGAGTGACTTGACAAAAATCACTTACTAGCAGAAGTGGTGCTTTTTCTTTCAGAGGAATTTTCCCAAATTCATTCAGCTTAAAATTTGTATTTTGGTAAAATTTGCACTAGGGTATAAAAAACAGTAAAAACCTCACCATATTCTATCCCAATAACCAAGACACAACAGTGTATAGCACCCCTCCTTCACTGGAGGATAGGCTGCAGTTGAGAGCTGAAAACTGTGCTTATGTGAAGAAAAACTGATTCTGCACGGATCTCAGAGCATGCTTAACCTTGGCGGGTCATCCAGGCACAGGGTCCACAAAAGGAGCAGAAACTGTCTGCTATTTCTCTAACGCAAGATGATAAAAAGGATGAAGCAAAAGTTTGTCATGCAACCAACCTTCAAGTCAAGGGTGGCTGAAGAAGAGCTGTGTGCTATTCAAAAGATGAAAGGGCAGACTTGTGTAATACAGAACAAAAGACAAACAGCATTACTAGCGATTGGCTGAATGTTGTATTCAGTACCCATAATAATTAAACAACGTTAACAAATAATTTATGCTACCATACACGTCTCAGATTCTAGGATTTTCATTCTAAGTTTCTGAAATGTCATAAGAACAGTTCTTAAAGGATGTCAGATAATTTGCAGTGCACTCCTGTATACCCTGCTTGCGAAAACAAAAAGTTTTAGGAGATGAAAACTGGGACCATGTGAAACTGACAAGAAAAGCAAACATGAAAATATTATACAGCTGGCTTTTTTGGATTAATATTGTCACCAAAGAATGTTTTATTGTACACACAGCTAGAGTTGCTCATGTTGTAAGGGAAGATATTCCCAGCTTGCTATCTCTGAGTTATTTGCAATACGTAAATGAATTGCTGAAAATGAGAATAGAAACCTTGTCATCTTTTCCCCAAGAAGCCTTTTAGTAGAATTGGATGAACCATTCAAAATTAACACTCTGTTTAGTACATGTCATCTTCCCTGTTAGAACTGAACCACAAACCAATAATGATCTTGCAGAATTTGCTCGTTATTCATCACTTTTCACCATCACTTGTCCAAACAAATTACTGGCTATGGATTATCTGCAATGTAAGGCTATTATTTACACATAATTATATGTGAGAGATCACTCAAGTCACATGTTATTTAGATGTTAATTAGATGATCTCTGTTTCATAAACTTGAGTATATCTGAAAGTCATTTACCTTTAGAATCTCTAAGTGATTAGAAAGAGATCTAATTCCAGGAATTATTTTTTTTTTCTGTTGCAGGGGAAATCAGACTAACTAGAGACATCTTTGCTGGTAATATATGGAGACCTCAAATTTCAAAGCTCGTTCTGGTTTGAGTGAGCTGCCTAACAAAATTTTCATTTCCTTTTTCCTTGACACACAAGTCTCAAGTAATAGGGGAGATATGTGCTCGATGCTGTTCATATACACTGTCCACAGAGCCTGGTCTCACTTATATGTGCATGCAGGAATTACTATATCCTTCCTCAATAGCACACGATTTCAGATACCTGTTTCATGCTTGGCCTGAAGCCACTGGTCTTTGTATTAACTTGAAGAGTCATACCTAATGTTCTTCTTAATTTTGCTCATTTTCCATCTCACTACACATGCCCTGCATAAAAAACCCTATATGTAGTGGTTACTAGCCCAATGGGTGTAGCTCAGTAGTGGTTACTATACTAGTGGTTACTAGCTCCAATGGCTGTAGCCCAGAGTCCTGCCGGAGCCCTGGGAATCCCAGACAAGAGCCATACTCCTCTCCTCCTGCCACTCAAAACTTCAGGACACAAGAAAGGGAAAACCTAGACAAATGTTAGCTTTAAGATTCTACCTACAACAAAATAATATCCCAAAACATGGGTTTACTGATGAATGGCTGAAGACTTTTCAGTGCCTATTTATTTCTTCTTTTCAGCACCTAATTATTTCTTTTCAGCAATCACGTCGAGGATGGGATTTAACTTTGGATCTGCTGCATGGATCTGAAAGGGTTACATACAATTTGTGGCTGGAGTTCCTTACAGTTGTGGGACATTATATTTACTTTAAAGTTACTGTAAGCAGTCTGTTTCATCAGGCTTTTCGTCCTGCTTTCTCTGACTTTCATCTATTCAGGCAAAACATTCACTTCAGTCAACGATACTTTTGTGGAAGAACTAAAAGTATGAGCCCAACATGTGGCTTGATGAAGTTAGACTTCCTTCCAGTGTGTTACAATGGTGCATCTATACTGCAGACGTAAAAGAAACACAGTTTTCTTTCTTCTTGATATGAAAAAATTAGAAGCAATTTTGTAAGTTCCTTAATACAAAATAATGCAGGACAAATCCTAGTACTCGTTTAAGTGAATATGTCATTTACATCTTTCATATGGAGGGTTGAGTTGATACTCAAAATCTTTCCAACATGATTTAAGTTCAAACTATTCAGACACAAAGATTTCAATACATTTCTTTAAGTATTCTCTATCACTAATATTTCTTCTTTGTTGAATAAAAGATTCTGTGGCTACATGCGGTGGGCATTTCTTCTGATTTTTCGGAGTCATTTCCAATGCTATATGATTATAATATTTGTATGGGATAGTGATTATAGCATAAGAGCTTACTGAAATACAATGATTTTTAGATTTCAGGGAGCTGTACATTGTCCCTCACTGCATCTGTTAAGATCCTGTAAAAACTGAGCCAGATGCTGCGTGGTATGCAAACATTCTGAGTTGCAGAGATCATATGTGCAAAGACTACAAAAACACTCTCTAAAAAGTAACTGTGATTATGAACAACATGACAGGCAGCTAAGATTGAATTCTGTCCATTTAAATTGCATAATCCACACAAGTTTATGGGAAATCTTCAGCTGTTACTGGAACTGGCCCTACTTGTGGCAAAATTGCTCTCAAATATTTAATGTCAGCAACCACTGCTGAACAGGGGCAAGTGGCGGGGAAAATGTTTTAGAAAGATCGAAATACGTAACTACTGCTCAAGGAGTGATTGGAAATAATTCACCATACCAGATTCTCTGCTAGTGTAAAACAGTCTAACTCCACTGACCTCTCACCGCCCCCCC